>CM076574.1:1222656481-1222965116 GCA_034641835.2 Pinus albicaulis
GCACAAATACATCATAGATCAAGATCGTATTTTGTAGAGTGTCGTAGTGTCGAGAATAAAAAATATACACCAGAGTTCTTTCAGTCGTCTTTATCTCCTTTGGTGTATCTTTGTAACCTTAGAAATTACAAGAAGTATAATTCTTTAGCAGCAACATTGAGAGCACCATATAAGCATAGGTGTTGGTGGTTTCATTCCATCGCGGCTCTGATATTCATATATATGTCGACTAAGATCAGCTTTTTGTGACAAGATGCTCTTTTGATCGTATCACCACGAGTTTATAGGTGAGATCTTTCGACTTCAATTAAAGGAGAATGGTGATCTAAGCCAAATTTAACGCCAATTTATATATATAAGATCAATAGTGACGACCATTAGCAGTCCGCTACCTAAATCATTGCTGTTTATATGAAATGGTGAGGGTCACCGCTTGTCATTATAGTCATTATTCGTGACGGACTTTGATGTCACCAATGCGTTTATGGTGACGGTCAATGAACGTCGCCATATATATGCACCAATAGTGACGGCCATGAAAGGTCCATCACAAAAAATCGCTGCTGTTCATATGAAATGGTGACGGTCACTATCCGTCATTGTAATTAATATTCGTGACGGACCTTGAATGTCACCACAACACATACTTTCGGCGACGCCACCTTTGGTGACGTTCAGTTTTTTGGTGACGGAGGCTATTGTTCGTCACCATTGCTCATATGAAATGGTGACGGTCGCTATCCGTCACTATAAAGCATTTACTCGATATGTCCCCTTTCATAAAAGATGAGATCCAGAGGTTACCTGGACTTTTACAAACTCTGCCTATAGAACTTGTAGAATTTAACACTACCTATCCCAATTATACCCTATGAAGTGTGTAGAGGACCCGTGGAATCACTCACACTACTTTACATAGACATAATAAGAGTGTACTAAGTTAAGAAATATGGTCATATTTTTGGATATCTTTCCCAAGAGCTCAAATGTATTCCTTAAGTATATGTCAGGTCTATATAACCATCTACAAAAACAAGTGTTTCTTTCCAATGTAAGGATAATATATGAGCCATGTGTATATGCACATTATCTAGAAACCATAGGCCAAAATAACGGGTACTTAAGTGGTCTGAAGAAAAAATAGCAGTAAGAAGCTTTGAAGGAGGGGAATAAGAACTAGAAATGGGGGAAGGATAAGAATAAAATAGCCACTACACATCCATGCAAGAGTGGTAGAAATAATTCTAGCCATTGCAACATTGATGGTCACATAAAGGAGAATTATTAGATGTTTGGTATGTGTTATATTCTTTATGTGAATACCCCCATGCACTATATATTTTTCTAAGCATAGTGGTGGGAATAAAATGAGAGGAAAGGACCCCCAATTTAGGGTTTCATAAAGATGAAAATTCCCCCACACACAGGTGTTCAGGGGTAGTGCCCCAAAAAAACGTTTTTGGGAAAAAAAAATTCTCCCTTTATGATGGTTTTCATCACATGGTTTTTTCTTTTAGCATTTTTCTAGTGAATGGTATTTTACTCCATGGATCTACAATTTCAGTTAAAGAACTAAATTTTTATCTGATCCAAGGTAATGGATTGGTAGTTTATAATTGTTGTGGGATATATACATATATACATACATACATGTGTGTGTGTGTGTGTCTAATGGTCTAAAAATTAATATAATAATAAAAAAAACAATCTTCTCGTTTTTGGTTTCTTGAGTAAATTATATGTTAATGCATGTGTTTTATATTGAATATTTTTTATTTTAATTAAGAATCTATTTGAAACAATTAACTATATAAGGTTAAAACCTATGTTTTGTATCAAATTACTTTTGGTTTCAATGGGAAACTTTTATGGCTAATGTGTTTTTATCGAAATGTGATAGACCCCATTAAAATGAGAGATATATCGAATTGATTCCTTTGGTGAAATAAAATAGTTGAGTAGTTTAAAGATATAGATGCATAAATTCAATGAGCATAGTTTTGAGATATATAAGTACAAAATGGAATAGTTGTTGGTGAACAAATATCAGTGGATCACTATGGATATATCTGCTTCATTAAAATGGATTTTTCTAGAAGGATGGACTAAGTTGGAAAGAAGGGAAAATATCACAATACAATTGTGTCTCTTAGATGTTGAAGAATGTAGCTAGGTTCAGTATTCATTATTAATATATTTGTCTAAAAGAATTTATAATTATTGTTTCCTAACAAAAATCTATAACTATTATCAAAACAAAAATTTTTGTTAGGAAACAATAAAAGGCTAGACAAACGGCAAATGGTTATACTAATGATGAAAGAGTGGGACCTTAAATTTAGGAAGGTTGTATAGTATGTCTCTTCCGATGCACTACAACTTTTAAGTGGACTAATATTTGGATTCGTATTATTTATGCATACTAGCATTTAGTGTTGGTTAATAGTTATGTCTATTGTTTGTAAAAGATCTTTGAATTGCTGATGATGTATGTTTATTGGATGAAAAATAAGTTAACATTTATTTCTACTGTTTATACAAGATCGTTGAATTGCTGCTGATGTATGCTTACTGGATGAAAAGTAAGCTGGAGTTTAACTAATTTTTTTCCTTATAGATATTGTTTCTTCTATTGACTACATTTCATTATCTCATTCACTGAGTCACTAAGTCATGTCAGCTAATTTACTATGGAAAAATAATATGTATACCCAGCTGAAGTTTTCGCATTACCAACACAGAATTTTATACTAAAATTATATAGATAGGCTCAACCTAATTACTGGTTTATATGGGTGACTTTAGGCTTCAGTACAATTACAGAAGGACTAAATTTTAGGCTAAATACAAAGATGCACATCGGTGTAGTTGCATTTAATTAAAGCCACAATATTGGTGCTATTTATGTTTCATTACCACCACAGAAAGGAGATTGGATAAGAGAATATTTCAGTGTTATCTCATTCACTGAGTCACTAAGTCATGTCAGCTCATTTATTGTGGAAAAATAATATGTATACCTAGCTGAGGTTTTCACATTACGAACACAGAATTTTGTACTAAAATTATAGAGATAGGTTCAGCCTAATTACACTTATGAGTTCTTATGAAACTCAATTATGCTACTCTATTTATATTTCACGTTCTTGTAACAAATTCAAAATGTGTCCCTAGATTGCTTGAGGAAGTGAGTTGCAACACACCATAAAACTCTAATTGGGACTCACATTGGTGAACCATCAATTGCACTAGAATATTAACACCAATTTATATGTAGGGGTATCCATTTCCTAAAAAATTGTTTCATTCAACAACCTCTAGAACTAGAGTTTTTTTAGTAAGGAACAATGAAAATTTGGAAAAAGAAGTTCATTTTTCAAAAAATGGCTTGGGAAATTGCAGATAACATATTAACATTGGCCTTGGCCAAATACACTTATGAAAGCTTACAAAATCAATTACGTTGTTACATTTTAATTTTATAAAAACAAAATTCACAATTCGAAGCCAACCTGCAAATTCGAACAGCAAGAGCCGAGGCCGAACAACAAAATGTAGATGTAGACGCAGATGTGGGCCCAAAAATTTGAAATTCGGAGCCAACCTGCAAATCTGAACAACAAGAGCCGAGGCTGAACAGAAATAGCCAAGGACAAACAACAAGACGCAGATGTGAATGCAGACATAGGCCCGAAACACACAACAGACGCAAAAACATGATGACAACAAACAAAGACGGTAATAAGCCCAAACCTGTTAACGGCTCCGGGCTGGTGTATTTATAAACTAAAGTTCGGCCAGAATATTTTAAGAGTTTATCTGAACGAATATTTCAGCTGAACTTATGTTTCCAACTTTCCAATCTCCGGCCAAAAATCTGTTTTCCCATGCCGTCAGTACGCTGTCAATGTAAACAACAGAATGAGTTCGGTCGAACTAATTTCGAAAGTTTGGCCAAACTCTCTAAGAATTGTTGAGAAAAACGTTTTCGCCCCCGATTCTCACAAAATTTTAACCCAACTTCGTGGGTTTACCCCTTCACTTCAGGATTTTCACCTGCTTCGGTTCCACCCATTGTTGATTGAAGAGAAAATTTCTACTTTCCAGCTTCTGAGTCTATCTCCTCAAGAGTTCCTTCTCCACGTTGCAAAATGGACCTGGTTAACATTCACTGGAAAAAATAATACAACAAAACCTGATATGGTACCAAGACATATGATCTGAAATAGATCTAATCTAATATTGACTTAGAATTGAATATTTGCCAACAGTGAATTGATTGTTAACTCGATCAATTAGTGTGGAATACTGAAGGAAAGAAAATTATTTAACGACTTAAATGAGAACTTAAGAATCATATTAAACATGAAATTACAACAAATAATAGATATATAAGACAAAAAACATTGATTACAGAGTTCATCCCTGGTGGACCATGTCTCCGGGTCCTCTTTCAAGATGGGCGTCCGTTTTATTAAGGATTGATCCAAGGAAGTATTTACATAGAAAAAAACCAAACTAATCATGCTCGCAGGAACCTCTAGTCACTATTAACAGGCATCTCTCTCTCCTATCTTTCCAACGCCTATCTCTGTGCTTAATTCCACCTCTAGACGACCAAGAAACACTAAAAACAAAACTTCCTCTCTCTTCTAGAATCTAAATACAAGTCTTCAAAAATCACTCTATCCCCATCATGGTGAATTGGATAAGGTTAAGTAGTGCAATATCGAACTCCTTTGGGCCAAAAATGGCATATGGTTGAATGAATTTAATGAGAATAACTCTTGGTGGAATCGAATTGAAGCCCCATAGGGGTTAGTTACATGGTGGTTTAAAAATACAACTGCGCATTAACAAACAAAACGCAAAATAAAAACATAGGCTATAATTAGACCCTGACGGTCTGCTAATAGCAGAGCTCAACTGACTGTCTACATGTGACTATTGCGGTCTAACCATTGACTGCTACCTAGTGGTTAAGTCCGGTGGTTACGGCTGTCTAACGGTTGGCTCCCAAAGTGCATGTGACAGCCAATCAACTGACGGTGGCTAACCCTGCGGTTTTTCCAATGGTCTATTGCATTAACTATGCAGTTCTAAACTGTGGAATTTTCACATTCCATTCCTTCCGCCTGATGGTTACGCTGCGGTCAAGATCCCCGCATGGTCAATTGTTATATTATATGGTTTAGTAATGTTTTGACATAGCACGAAAGGGTTTTAATGTATGTGTTTAAAACTTTGTTTAACAGAAATATGAAAGGTTGTATCACTATAATTTTTATAACATAATGTCATTTGTGCTAGGTATTAGCTTAGGATTAGGCTTGATACCATGTAGTATTATCACTTAGGTCTTCCACCATAGTTTTATAACTAGGCCTTAATGAATTAGGATTACTATTTAGGCTTATGATTCAAAACACCACTACATATAATTTTTCCACACCATGAAATCAGCATGAAGAAGTAACTCTTATCAGAAAAACTGGAGAAATGAAGAACTGAAGATGAACTAGATCTATGTCGATCTAAACTGTATAAGATCCTCCTATATCAAATGATGTGATTAAGAAACCTAAAATTGAACCTACTGGAGCCGAATTAGAATATTGTAATATGGGAACTAAAGAAGAGCCCAAAATAGTTAAATTGTCAAAATCTTTGCCTTCTGCTGAAAAACAGAACTACTTGGAGATTTTCAAAGAATTTATCGATGTATTTTCTCGGAGTTATGAGGATTTAAAGTCCTATGAAACTAGTACTATACAACATAAAATTCCTACAAAATAATGCCAGAAACCTTTCAAACATAAACTTAGAAGAATCAACCCAATGCTTTTTCCCCTAGTTGAAAAAGAAGTTAAGAAGCTATATGATGCCAAAATTATTGTACCATTGAGGTATTCTAAATGGGTATCAAACTTATTTCCTACTAGGAAAACGACCAGGGAAATTAGATTGTGTGTGTATTTTAGAAATATTTATAAGGCTTCCCTAAAAGACAACTATCCTTTGCCCAAGATTGACCATATCCTGTAGAAATTAGTTGGATCTAGGAGAATTTCCTTTTTAGATTCATTTTCTAGTTACAATTAGGTTCTAGTACATCCAAAATACCAAGGCAAAACAACCTTCACTACACCTTGGGGCACCTTCATGTATGTGAAAATGCCTTTCAGTCTAATGAATGACAGTGCTACATTCCAAAGAGAAATGTATGTTGCATTTGAAGATGAGATAGGTAGGTTTATAGTCATTTATCTTGATGATATCACTATCTTTTGAAAGACATATGAGGAACATTTTCTTCACTTAATAAATTTTTTTGAAAAATTGAAAAAATATGGTATCTCTCTCAGCCCTGATAAAACATTGTTTGGTTTAGAAGAAGGTAAATTACTAGGAAAAATTATCTCAAAAGATGGCATAATAATTGACCCTAATAGAGTGGAAGAAATATTTAAAATAGACCCCCCTAGGAATAAAAAAATAAGTCCAATCCTTTATTTTTAAAATAAAATTCCTTCGGAGATTTATACGAAATTTGGCTGAAATTTTAAAAGAAATTAGAGACATGCTAAAGAAAAATACTGAAATCAAATGGCATAATGTTGAAAAGGATTCTTTCACTAAAGTGAAGAAGGCATTAACAACTGCACCAATTCTAATAAGTCCCGATTTTACAAAATATTTCATGATATTCTATTTTGCTTCTAATCATACAATAACAAATTTTTTGTTGCAGAAGAATGTTGAAGGTCATGAACAACCAATTGCCTTTTTTAGCAGAGCATTGAGAGATGCATCACTGAAGTAAAATATCATGGAAAAACATGAATTTTCATTGTTTAAAACATTAAAGGATTTCATGTTTTACATTTTACATTAACACATCATTGTTTTTGTATTTTAGGCACCGGAGCTTGCAGTACACAGGATCATCAAACACTCATACATGTACAAGCATGCGCCTCAACCTTTCTTTTAATACATGGCAATTTCATTATCTATATGAAAGCTTCTTTGAACAAACAACAATGGTTATGAAACCATTACACACCATCCCAAACATTCTTTATAATTACCAATCCAAATCACATACTTTCATCATCACCATTCCATAGATATCAATTATCAAACAACTCTCTATTGAAATCATTATTCCATAATCCATATTTCAACAATCATCTTTTATTGGGACTTAAACCCAAGTTTCAAGAGCTTGCCTTTCACAAATTCTGAACATTCAGGTTCCTTCATGCCTAATCATGATATGAAGTCATACATTCAACCCTCTCATGCACTATCACAATTCCATTCATTTATGGCTTGATTCAAGAATGCGTTTTTACTTTTCTAATTCAACCAAAATTCAAAATGCCGAATAACACAATATGGTCACTCTTCTGGCCAATCGATCTACGCTTACTTACTTTCCATATGCCAAATATTCTGCAACGTATTCATCAATTCAAAAGACATCATTCATATGTGCCATATTTTAATTTGAAGACTTGAACTGTGCCCTTTTATCGAATCTTGGTAATACCATTTCAACATAACACAGTTCGAATTTCTTATTTCTGTTATACCGCCACTCCCAGAATGTAAATAACAACTATCATACCTGTGGGTTGTCTCTTTTTAACACTGTGCATGATCTGCTGATACAGAGATGGCGCCTTTTTCAAATGAAATTGTTTGCGCTATATCCTTCAAATGCAAAACGCATGGCCAGATTCTTGACAAACTGCTTCCAACGATACATTCTTCTTCAGTTCGATTCGCCATTTGTTTCAACATAAACGTTGTCTTTCATTACACCTCTACGCCTTTCAAATGCCTTCAGGATCTGCTGCTGTTCCTTTCAACTTGAATTCACATCGACTCTACACATCGATTCAATTTAACTCTCAGTAATTACTGTCTGGCAATGTACTTCAAATTCTCTAGTACTGTTCAGCAATATCTGAGCATTAACATTATATCAGTGGAAACAAATTCGCAATTGAACAACATTCCATATACAATTTCAAACAGCTAAATTCAATTTACAATTTTCTCAACATAATTCTTCCAGCGCTTCCTCTTTGCGGCAAAGATCTGTTCGCCTCACTTTGCAGAAAGCGTACTCTTCCAATTCGACTGCAGTTGTAACTGTCTGCAACGCACATACTGCCCGGTTGGATTCACGCTCATCGGTTCTTCAATACTGATACACAGTGATGGTAATTACTATTTCATTCACAAATTGAGACTTTCAACTTGTCACTTGAACTCCTGGCAATCGTTACATAGCGTCCCATTAAATCGCCCTTGAACCCTGCAAAGTCGATTTCTAAATCTGCTTTGTTCAGTAAACCCTTCTGCATTGAAATTTATTCCTGCATTTCATTGTGATGCTAAAATCGAGTTTGAAATACAATTTCTTCATTGGTGTATGCAGTGATTAATACCAGAATATCTATAGAAAGTTACTTCTTTTACTATCTAATCTCTGCATAACCGGCCTTTTGTCACTGGTATATCAGATTTATTAAAATTCTCATCATATCGAATATAAAAGCGTGAACTACATCTAGGAAACAAATATTCCAGCAAAGGTTCAACACCGACTTTGTGCTTTCTACATTCAGCAATTTTGAATTGCGGGTTTCATAACAATATCATCCTCAATTTACAAATCGAACTTTCAGTTCGTTACAAAATTCAATTCTTTCAATCAATTCTTCCACCATCGATAATTCAATCCATATATATACATTTAACTTGGAACGCATACAATTTTCAAATCAATCAACCAATATACTGAAACAAAACAATAACTTACAGCTTTTACTGGCCAGATATTTCAATTCTGTGGCCCTTACAATTTTGCTGAAGGCTTACAGCCTTGCTGTACAAGCCTACTCTCACACTCTTTCACAATCTCCCCTGTCCTTTTCTCTCAAAAAGCCCTCCTATTTATACAATTAAAAAAAATCATTAAATTAAATGCTCAATCCCTTCAATTCCTCAACAACCCCTAAATCTCTCAACATCCCTAAAGGATAGCTCTTTGTCCCTAAAATCTTTCCACTAATTAAATTCCCTCATATCCTTTTATAAAAGATATTTACAAAAAAAATCCTCACATTTTCCTATTAATTAATAAAATATTAAAAATCATCACACCCCATATTTACAAATTAATATTATCAAACCCCATATTTACAAATGGGAAAAAAATTCTTGATGCTCCTGCATCAGACTCCCTATGTAAGAAAAATTCATGACCGCCTGGTCATAAGTCTGGATATCTTCTCCTGGATCCCAGATTTTATTTTGTAAATCTTCCGTGCTTGTCGATTTCTTCATTGCTGTTGTTATCTGCTGTTGTCTTCCAGGTTTCCATATTTTGTGTTGTAGTGCTCCAGCTGCTCTGCTCTTGCAATCTTTCACTGTCATTCTCTTGTTGTCGTTCCTTTTCTTTCTTTCGGCTGTCTTTCTCTGGGATGTTTTTACCATTAACCTCCTTATCAACTCAATTTCTCTGTCCAGTATGTCCTCTGTCTGCTGGTTGCTTCCATCTCTTGATTGCTCCTTTTCTGCTGCTGCTACTATACATGTTGCCTCACATGTTGCTCTAGCTGTCAATATGAATGTTGCGGCCTCCCAATCTTCTTTTCCTTTTGCAACATTCCTTTGCTCGCCATCTGCAATTTCTTTATTATTTATGACAACCGCTTTGTCATCCTTCTTCAGCAATCTGTCCTGGACATTTATCCTCTGTTCTTCCAATTTCTTCCTTTGAAAGTCTAATTCTCGATATAACTCAATGATTTTACTTGGAGTGGACTTCGGAAACTTTACACGATCTTCCATTTCCTCACATAGTCTTTCTTCTGCTAAATCTTCCTTAACATCCTTCAGTAGATGTTCTTCTTCTTCTTCCAAACCTGCAATCACACACAAATCATTAGTTTTAAAATCACAAGACCTTACGGTCTTATTTGATGCTTCAGTCATCAAGTCTTCGGGCTGCTTTGAATCATTCATATGATTCAACTTCTCTAGCTCTTCATCACTTTCAAAAAGTAATGGTCCACTCTCTGGGTAACATATCGAAACTTCAGCATCTTCCTTTTGCTGTATCTCAACTGTTTCGAGCTTCTCTATCCTCTGTCTGGCATCAATAACCTGTTCAAGTTTCCTTAGTTCCTTTATCAACTGCATATTTACCTGATGATTCCACTTCTCTTGTAGCCTCTGCCATCTCAACTTCTTTCTCATAACATAACCACGCTTCTGGTCTTCCTCATTTCTTTGCAACATCTCCATTAACACCTCAAGCTGAACTGCTATCTCAGCCTTCTCCCTCTCATATTCCTCTTTGCTTAACTGTCTCTGTATGCCAATTGCCTTGGCATCCTTCTTCTTTTGTCCTCTGCTGTGGTTTATTTCAGAACCTCTGTTACGACCGTCACTAGTCATCATCCTTTCCATCTCTATGAGTTCCTCACTCACTTTACTATGAGTTGTACTAAAGCCTCTTCAGCAGCAAGTCCTGTCCTGCCGCCACTTACCTCACCAAGCTCTCCTCACTCAGTCTTTTGGCAAGCAATTGGTTCTATCTCTGGAACCTCCTTTGAGCACTTCTCTTTGCTCTTCCTGGCTTCAAATCATCTGCCTGTTCACAACTGTCTTCCTTATCCAATCTCTATTGGATTTCCTCAAGGTTCTGCCACACCTATGCTTTCACCAGTTTTCTGTTAGCAATTTTAAACATGTCTTCTATGGATTTTCCTTTTGGGAGTTGCAAAAATACTTCTGCTTTAATGCAAAGACTACAATCTTCAAATTCAAATAAACCCAGATCACCTTACCTTCAAGATCTCAGTCTGATCTTGTCTTTTCGTTTGCCTGTACTTTTAAATGGACTTCCTTCCCACTAGCTGTCAGCTGTGTCTTCAAACTCTTCAATTCCTTCTTTGCTGAGTTTCTTCTTTGCTGCAATCATCAATTCTCAATCCATTCCTTTGTCAGTAAAACTCAATTCAAAATTGAACAAACACAATACCTGCACTGCATTCTGGTTGCTTGACTGTCAGATTAGAATCTGATCTCCCTTGCCTGCATTCTGTTCACTTGCAATTGTATATGCTGCATCTGATCTTCATCACACATTCAGAAATACATTCTAGTTCAAAAACCTTCTGTCTTCACTTAGAAAAAAACAAACATTCTTTTTAACAGAGCCAGGCTCTGATACCAAAAATGACGCAAGCCTGGAGCTTGCAATACCAGGATCATCAACCACTCATATCAGTACAAGCATGCGCCTCAACCTTTCCTCTTAATACATGGCAATTTTCATTATCTATATGAAGGCTTCTTTGAACAAACAACAATGGTTATGAAACCATTACACACCATCCCAATCATTCTTTATAATTACCAATCCAAATCACATACTTTCATCATTACCATTCCATAGATATCAATTATCAAACAACTCTCTATTCAAATCATTATTCCATAATCCATATTCCAACAATCACCTTTTATTGGGACTTAAACCCAAGTTTCAAGAGCTTGCCTTTCACAAATTCTGAACATTCAGGTTCCTTCATGCCTAATCATGATAT
The DNA here is from genome assembly GCA_034641835.2 of Pinus albicaulis. NCBI lineage: Eukaryota > Viridiplantae > Streptophyta > Pinopsida > Pinales > Pinaceae > Pinus > Pinus albicaulis. The sequence goes on from CM076574.1 coordinate 1,222,668,115, forward strand.
GAAGTCATACATTCAACCCTCTCATGCACTATCACAATTCCATTCATTTATGGCTTGATTCAAGAATGCGTTTTTACTTTTCTAATTCAACCAAAATTCAAAATGCCGAATAACACAATACGGTCACTCTTCTGGCCAATCGATCTACGCTTACTTACTTTCCATATGCCAAATCTTCTGCAACGTATTCATCAATTCAAAAGACATCATTCATATGTGCCATATTTTAATTTGAAGACTTGAACTGCGCCCTTTTATCGAATCTTGGTAATACCATTTCAACATAACATACCAATTTATTTATACCGCTAATTCTTTAATGTAAATAACAACTATCATACCGGTGGGTTGTCTCTTTTTAACTTGCTATACGATCTCATTGACATGAGATACGCCTTTTCAAATGAAATTGTTTACACATATCCTTCAAAATGCAAAATGCATGGCTTATTTCACAAACTCGCCTAACGCATACATTCTTCTTCGCATTTTGATCTGCCATTTGTTTCAACATAAACGCATGTCTTTTTCATTACACCTCTACTAAGCTTTCAAATGCCTTCAGATATGTCGTTGTTCTTTTCAACTTGAATTCACATCGACTTACACATCGATTCAATTTAACTCAAAAATCATCGCCTGGCAATGTACTTCAAATTCTCTAGTACTGTTCAGCAATATCTGAGCATTAACATTATATCAGTGGAAACAAATTCGCAATTGAACAACATTCCATATACAATTTCAAACAGCTAAATTCAATTTACAATTTTCTCAACATAATTCTTCCAGCGCTTCCTCTTTGCGGCAAAGATCTGTTCGCCTCACTTTGCAGAAAGCGTACTCTTCCAATTCGACTGCAGTTGTAACTGTCTGCAACGCACATACTGCCCGGTTGGATTCACGCTCATCGGTTCTTCAATACTGATACACAGTGATGGTAATTACTATTTCATTCACAAATTGAGACTTTCAACTTGTCACTTGAACTCCTGGCAATCGTTACATAGCGTCCCATTAAATCGCCCTTGAACCCTGCAAAGTCGATTTCTAAATCTGCTTTGTTCAGTAAACCCTTCTGCATTGAAATTTATTCCTGCATTTCATTGTGATGCTAAAATCGAGTTTGAAATACAATTTCTTCATTGGTGTATGCAGTGATTAATACCAGAATATCTATTGAAAGTTACTTCTTTTACTGTCTAATCTCTGCATAACCGGCCTTTTGTCATTGGTATATCAGATTTATTAAAATTCTCATCATATCGAATATAAAAGCGTGAACTACATCTAGGAAACAAATATTCCAGCAAAGGTTCAACACCGACTTTGTGCTTTCTACATTCCTAAATAATTTTGAATTATGTCATAACAATACCATCCCTAATTTACAAATCAACTTCGGGCCATATAAAATTCAATTCTTCAATCAATTCTTCCACCATCGTATAATTCAACCATATATATACATTTAACTTGGAACGCATACAATTTTCAAATCAATCAACCAATATACTGAAACAAAACAATAACTTACAGCTTTTACTGGCCAGATATTTCAATTCTGTGGCCCTTACAATTTTGCTGAAGGCTTACAGCCTTGCTGTACAAGCCTACTCTCACACTCTTTCACAATCTCCCCTGTCCTTTTCTCTCAAAAAGCCCTCCTATTTATACAATTAAAAAAAATCATTAAATTAAATGCTCAATCCCTTCAATTCCTCAACAACCCCTAAATCTCTCAACATCCCTAAAGGATAGCTCTTTGTCCCTAAAATCTTTCCACTAATTAAATTCCCTCATATCCTTTTATAAAAGATATTTACAAAAAAAATCCTCACATTTTCCTATTAATTAATAAAATATTAAAAATCATCACACCCCATATTTACAAATTAATATTATCAAACCCCATATTTACAAATGGGAAAAAGAGGTCTGATGCTCTTTAACATCATTTTGTCCCAAGTGTAGTGGTTAAAGACATTCTAACTCAAACAGAGACAGATCGTAGAAGGGGCAAATGGATTGCTGTCATTTTAGAATATGAAATTGAAATCAGACCAACAAATCTTATCAAAGGAAAAGGGCTAGAAACACTCATGGAATAACCAAATTTTAATGTGTTAGACATAAATTTTATAGAAGAATTGGATGAACATAAAGAGAAGGCGACTTCTCTGATCTCAGAATATTTCAACACATCACCATGGTATGTAGAGGTAATATTTGTCTTATAGAATTTATATACTTCTCCTAGTTTAACAAAAACTGAGGCAAGGTTCCTTAAACGCAATTCATGAGATTTTGTATACGGGTAAAAACGCGAAGGTAGGTTACACTTTCGTGAGACACACGGGCGGAAAATTCATTTTTCAATAGTTCAACCAAAATTTTTAAATCAGTTTGGCCGAACTCATTCTGTCGTTGACATTGATGGCGTATTAACAGAGTGGGTAAACTAATATTTGGTCGGATATGGGAAAACCGACAACCGAAGTTCGACCGAACTTTTGAAAAGAATTCAGGAAAACATTTTCTTATAAATACATCGGCCCACAAACCTCAAGAGGTTTTGGGCTTGTACCCGTTTGGTTGTTACTATTGTCTGATCTTCGTTGTTAATCATTGCATTGGTGTTTTCTGTTGCAGGGGCGAGGATGTGAGAACCTGCTACCTGTGTTTCTTTTTTTTCTTTGTATTTCTGTCAGTTGTAATGTTTTTTTGTTCGCATGTTACAAATAACCTACGTCTTCAACAATCTCTATCCTCATTGTAGCCTGCCTGCTGCCATTTGCTATCATTGTGGCTTTCCTGCTACTATTTATTGTTGTTTTGGCCTACCTTGTCATCGTTTGCTATTGTCTTTGTCTCCAGGTAGACAAAAAAATTTGACCTAATGTCTATTCGACTACTCTTTTACCTGCAACTTAAATGAAATGAAGAAAAGAGATAGCATCTGTCAGTTATTTGTTATTGCTTTTCTAAAAAAACTCTTGGTTTTATTGTAATCCATACTTCAAATATACTGCACATCTCTTTTTGTGTCTGTTTCAGATTGTTTTCCTTGTTTAAGAGGAGATCCAGGTGATAAAATGGGACTGATTTTAGTTTTTAAACTCTATACATCTGAGATAGTGTTTACTTTAAAGAGGTTTTTTGTGTAAAATTCAGCTAAAATGCTAGTTTGACTCCTGTTTAGGTCTGTCTTTCCCCTTCATGGGAAACCCGAGGGTAAATAGAGGTGCATCCTCTTTAAAAACTTGTTATGGCTAGTGGAAAAATGGCGCTGGTTTCCTTATACCTACAAAATCTATCTTTTTCTTCCATCTCTGTCTGAGGAGGAAAAATATAGTTTCTCTGAATTCCTATGGGCATATACTATGTGTAAAAAACTTGTTATGGCCAGTGGAAATAGTTGCATTGGTTTCCTTATACATGAAAACTCTATGTTTTTCTTCCATCTTTGTCTGAGGAGAAAACATACAATTTCTATAAATGCCTATGGGCATATACTATGTGTACAAGCCATCCAATCCTAAAAATAATATGTTGTAGAGGTTGTTTAATTTTGTAAAATGGATCGAAATGGCTAAATATGGTTGATTCATGTTGTACATAAGAGCTTGTTTTATTTTTAGATATAACTTTTCCTCAAAGAATTGAAAACAATGTGTTATATTTTCTTTTTTATGCAGAAACCTCACTACCTTTTTATTAGTATTTAGAACCAAACCTTTGGGCTCTTATTTATATATGTTATATATTCTTTATACAAGTTAGATATTTAGAGAAGTTATACCTTTATATCAGTTAGATGAGGATATTATTTATAAAATTTACTATTTGTAGAACATGTTCAGAAAAGGTTTAGACAAACATACAAAGAGTTTCAGACAGAAAGACCCGTAGCTATCATGTTAGAATCCATACTTTACATCAAATGACAGTTCAAACAAGGTTTAGGGGATCCATACCCGTATACATACTATTTTTTCAATTGTGTACAATGGATTGATTCAACCTCTGCAGATCTAATATATATGTTCTTTCCTTCAACCTCTGCATATCTAATATCTCTGTGTTCTTCCTATGAGCACTGACTCACAACTCTGTGCTTTCTTAAGCTTGTAGGTTGTATTTGTGTTATGTTTCTTCCTCAGACCTTTGTTAGATTGTCTTTGTCTTTCAGCAGAGTGTTTAATTGTGTACAATGGATTGAAATGACTAAATATGGTTGATTCATGCATACATAAGAGCTTGTTTGATTCTTAGATATCACTTTTCCTCAAAGAATTGAAAACAATTTTCTTTCCTTCAACCTCTGTAGATGTAATATATCTATTATTTCCTTCAACCTTTGCATATGTAATATATCTATTCTTTCCTTCAACTTCTGCAGATCTAATAACTTCGTGTTCTTCTTATGAGCACCAAATCACAGCTCTGTTCTTTCTTAAGCTTGTAGGTTGTATTTTTGTTTTGTTGCTTCCTCAGACCTTTGTTAGATTGTCTTTGTATTTCAATAGTGTTTAATTGTGTATAATGGATTGAAATGGCTAAATATGGTTGATTCATGTGTACATAAGAGCTTTTTTTATTCTTAGATATCACTTTTCCTCAAAGAACTGAAAACAACGTGTTATCTTTTATTTTTGATAGAGAAAACTCGTTGCCTTTTTTTTAGTATTTAGAACCCAACCTTTGGGCTCTTGTTTATATATGTCATTAGATATTTAGAGAATTTATACCTTTATATTAGTTAGATGGGGATATTCTTTATAACAATTACTATTTGGAGAACATGTTCTAGGAAGGTTTATACAAACATATAGAGAGTTTATTACAGAAAGACCCGTAACCATCCTGTTAGAATCCATACTTTACATCAAATGACAATATGAACAAGGTTTAGGGAATCCAGACCCGTAGAATTACTATTTTTTTAATTGTGTAAAATGGATTGAAATGGCTAAATATGGTTAATTAATGTGTACATAAGAGCTTGTTTGATTCTTAGATATCACTTTTCCTCAAAGAATTGAAAACATGTGTTATAGGATGGATTTTTATAGCTTCCTTATTGTCTATTTCCTATAGTAGATGCACACAAATTTTATTCTACCTTTTTACAGAAGTGAAAAAGGATTTATTCCTTATAAGTTGATATAATTACATTGGATGCCTTTGATAGTGGTTGGAAAAATGAATTCTAGAAATACACATGAATTAAAATTGAATGGTATTCTATGAAAAAGGTGAAATGCATGTCGACTATAGTTTATCATTTTATGCATTTGGAGGCATGATGTTATTAGGAATTATTCATAGAAATGGTTTATTCTAATAATGAAGACCCTTGGCTTCTTACCATAATGCTACTATAGGTTTTCCATTGTATTCATATTTATGTCGATGCTAACTATTTTTTATTAATATACCTAAATTCACACCTTCCATGATGCTTCCTCTCCTAATGTTGTCATTTACTTTTCTAATCTTGTAAAATGTTAAAAGTGGAGTGTTTTATGATGTAATGGATATTACTAATCTAGATTATGTATGTAGTGATATGATGATAGTGTGTAGGTTAATGTTCAAGTTGTAAAATTCTTGTGCATATCAAGGATGAATGATAGTACAAGCCAAATATTACATTAAATTATAAAATTTAAATGATTATTAAATTTTACACCTTCCATGATGCTTCCTCTCCTAGTGTTGTCATTTTTTTTTCTAATCTTGTAAAATGTTAAAATTTAATTTACTTTTCTCCGATAAACTCATCAAGCTGTGACTTTCGACATAGCTTCATCAACCACTACCACTAGTTGTTTTAGTAAGAGCATAAAATAATTTTGCAAACTTTAAGGAAAACTTTAAGGCATACTATGTACATGTCATTTCGCCCATAAACTTTAAGGAAAAATTTAAGGATAACCATGTAAATACATGTCATTTCTCTCATTTCTCCCATAAACTCAAGGAAAATTTTAAGGATAACCATGTACATGTCATTTCTATGTCATTCCTCCCATAAAATTTAAGGCAAACTTTAAGGATAACCATGTAGATACATGTCATTTCTCCCATTTCTCCCATAAACTCGAGGCCAATTTTAAGGATAACCATATACATGTCATTTCAAGGAAAAATTTAGGGATAACCATGTACATGCCATTTCTCTGATAAAATTTAAGGCATTTGCTAGTTTTTTTGGAACCATGTACATGTCATTTATATGTAATTTCTCCCATAAAATTTAGGCAAACTTTAAGGCAAACCATGTACATACATGTCATTTCTCCCACAAAATTTAATGCAAAATTTAAGGCATGTCATTTCTATTTCATTTCTCTGTCATTTCTATGTCATTTCTCCCATAAACTATAAGGAAAAATTTAAGGCAAACCATGTACATGTCATTCTCCCTTAAATTCTAGGAAAGACAAACTTTAAGGCATGTCATTTTTATATGTGATTTCTCTTATAAACTTTAAGGAAAACCATGCACATGTAATTTCTCCCACAAACTCAAGGAAAACTTTAAGGCCTAAAAACCTTGGTGAGAACCTAAAGTGGCTGAACTTCTATAGGATTTGAGTCACTCTGTTTTGTGTTAACTTCTACAAGTTCTAAAGGCAGAGTCTCTAAAGGGCCAGGTAGCCTCTAGATCTCATCCTTTCTCAAAGGTGACATATCTAGTAAATTCCCCTACAGAAAATCTCTGGAACATATCTAAATAGAAATTCTTCATTGTAATATCAATTTATGTACATGCCATTTCTCCCATAAACTTTAAGGCATTTTCTAGTTTTTTTGGAACCATTTAGATGTCATTTCTCCCATAAAATTTAAGGCAAACCAAGTACATGTGTCATTTCTCCCATACCTGTCATTTATCCCATAAACTTTAAGGATAACTTTAAGGATAACCCTGTACATACATGTCATTTCTCTCATTTATCCTATAAAATCAAGGCAAACTTTAAGGATAACCATGTACATGTCATTTCTATGTCTTTTCTCCCATAAACGTTAATGCAAAATTTAAGGATAGCCATGTACATACATGTCATTTCTCCCATTTCTCCCATAAACTCAAGGCCAACTTTAAGGATAACCATGTACATGTCATTTCAAGGAAAACTTTAAGGATAACCATGTACATGTCATTTCTCCGATAAAATTTAACGCATTTGATAGTGTTTTGGGAACCATGTAGATGTCATTTCTCCCATAAAATTTAAGGAAAAATTTAAGGAAAGCCATGTACATACATGTCATTTCTCCCATAAAATTTAATGCAAACTTTAAGGCATGTCATTTCTCTGTCATTTCTATGCCATTTCTCCCATAAACTATAAAGAAAACTTTAAGGCAAACCATGTACATGTCATTTCTCCCTTAAACTCTAGGTAAGGCAAGCGATAAGGCAGTTCATTTCTAGATGTGATTTCCCCCATACACTTTAAGGTAAAATTTAAGGAAAACCATGCACATGTCAGTTCTCCCACAAACTCAAGGTTTTCTCCCATAAACACAAGGCAAACTTTAACACCTAAAAACCTTGGTGAGAACCTAAAGTGGCTGAAGTTGTATAGGACTTGAGTCACTCTGTTGAGTGTTAACTTCTACAAGTTCTAAAGGTAGAGTCTGTAAAAGGCCAGGTAGCCTTCAGATCTTATCCTTTCTCAAAGGTGACATATCCAATAAATGCCCCTACAGTCAATCTCTGGAACATATCAAAATAGAAGCTCGTCGTTGTAATATCCATTTCTATACATGTCATTTCTCTCATAATCTTTAACACATTTTCTAGTGTTTTTGGAACCATGTACATGCCATTTCTATGTCATTTCTCCCATAAAATTTAATGCAAACCATGTACATGTGTCATTTCTCCCATACATGTCATTTTTCCTATAAACGTTAAGGAAAAATTTAAGGATAACCATGTACATACATGTCATTTCTCCTATTTCTCCCATAAACTCAATGCAAACTTTAAGGATAGCCATGTACATGTCATTTCTATGTAATTTCTCCCAAAACATTTAAGGCAAACTTTAAGGATAACCATGTACATACATGTCATTTTTTCCATTGCTCCCATAAAATCAAGGCCAATTTTAAGGATAACCATGTACATGTCATTTAAAGGCCAAATTTAAAGATAACCATGTACATGTCAATTCTCCAATAAACTTTAAGGCACTTTCTAGTGTTTTTGGAACCATGTACATGTCATTTCTATGTCATTTCTCCCATAAAATTTAAGGAAAACTTTAAGGAAAACCATGTACATATATGTCATTTCTCCCATAAATTTTAATGAAAACTTTAAGGCATGTCATTTCCATGTCATTTATCCCATAAACTATAAGATAAAATTTAAAGAAAACGATGTACATGTCATTTCTTCCTTAAACTCTAGGCAAGAAAAACTTTAATGCATGTCATTTCTAGATGTGATTTCTCCCATTAAATTTAAGGAAAACGTTAAGGAAAACCATGCACATGTCATTTCTCCCACAAACTCAAGGCTTTCTCCCATAAACTCAAGGAAAACTTTAAGGCCTAAAAACCTTGGTGAGAACCTAAAGTGGTTGAACTTCTATAGGATTTGAGTCACTTTATTGAGTGTTAAATTATACAAGCTCTAAAGGCAAAGTCTGTAAAGGGCCAGGTAGCCTTTGGATCTCATCCTTTCTCAAAGGTTGCATATCTAGTAATTTCCCCTACAGTCAATCTCTCGAACAGATCTAAATAGAATTTCTTCATTGTAATATCCATTTCTGTACATGCAATTTCTCCCATAAACTTAAGTCATTTTCTAGTGTTTTTCGAACCATGTACATGTAATTTATATGTCATTTCTCCCATAAAATTTAAGGCAAACCATGTACATGTGTCATTTCTCCCATAAACCTGGAAAAATTTAAGGATAACCATGTACATACATGCCATTTCTCCCATTTCTCCCATAGCATTTACTAGCGTTTTTGAAACCATGTACATGTCATTTCTCCCATAAAATTTAATCCAAACCTTGTATATGTATCATTTCTCCCATACATGTCATTTATCCCATAAACTTGGAAAAATTTAAGGATAACCATGTACATACATGTCATTTCTCTCATTTCTCCCTTAAAATCAAGGCAAACTTTAAGGATAACCATGTACATATCATTTCTATGTCATTTATCCAATAAACTTGAAGGAAAAATTGAAGGATAACCATGTACATACATGTTGTTTCTCTCATAAACTCAAGGAAAACATTAAGAATAACCATTTACCTATCATTTCAAGGCAAAATTTAAGGATAACCATGTACATGCCATTTCTCCAATAAAATTTAAGGCATGTGCTAGTGTTTTTGGAACCATGCACATGTCATTTCTCCAATAAAATTTAAGGCAAACTTTAAGGAAAACCATGTACATACATGTAATTCCTCCCATAAACTTTAATGCAAACTTTAAGGCATGTCATTTCTATGTCATTGCTATGTCATTTCTCCCATAAAATATAAGGCAATCTTTAAGGCAAACCATGTACATGTCATTTCTCCCTTAAACTCTAGGCAAGGAAAACTTTAAGGCATGTCATTTCTAGATGTGATTTCTCCCATAAAATTTAAGGAAAAAATTAAGGCAAACCATGCACATGTCATTCCTCCCACAAAATCAAGGCTTTCTCCCATAAATTCAAGGCAAAATTTAAGGCCTAAAAACCTTGGTGAGAACCTAAAGTGGCTGAACTCCTATAGGATTTGAGTCACTCTGTCGAGTGTTAAGTTATAAAGGTAGAGTCTATAAAGGGCCAGGTAGCCTCTAAAACTCATCCTTTCTCAAAGGATACATATCCAGTAAATTCTCCTACAGTCAATCTCTGGAGCATAACTAAATAGTATTTCTTCATTGTAATATCCATTTCTGTACATGTCATTTCTCCCATAAACTTTAAGGAAAAATTTAAAGAATGTAATTTCTATGTCATTTCTCTGTCGTTTCTCTGTCATTTCTCCCATAAACTATAAGGAAACATTTAAGGCAAACCATGTACATGTAATTTCTTCCTTAAACTCTTGGCAAGGCAAAATTTAAGGCATGTCATTTTTAGATGTGATTTCTCCAATAAAATTTAAGGAAAACTTTATGACAAACCATGCACATGTCATTTATCCCATGAATTTGCAATAAATGTTAATTTTATATATTTTATTGAATTTGTTTTTTTCAGGGATAAAAAAACCCACTAAATATGGTTGAAAAATGGACATTATGCATACATGTTTCTCGCTATCCCAACCCAGGGAATGCAGTGATTAGATATGTTCTTTGCAATATTGCAACTAACAAGGTCCTCTAAAGGAAAATGAATATACCGGGAAGAACAACAAACAACGAGGCATATTATATTGCATTGATAGAAGGATTGGGAACAACTAGGGAGTATGGTTCAAATGGAATTGTAATTTTCACCAATTCTGAACTTGTGTGAAATCAGATGAAAGGCTTGTACCAAGTGAAGAAGGAGAGGCTAAAACAACTGCATGGAAAAGCAAACAATATTTTTAGCCAATTTCAAATTTTTAGTATAAGAAATTGTGCAAATGTTAATAAGATGTCTGGTGATATATTGTGTGGGGAAATGCCAATTCAAGACTCATCTATCAAAGATTAATTAATAGATGAATTAGTATTATACGGGGAAATTCCAATTCAAGATTCATCTCTCAAAGATGAATTAGTGTTGAGACGCTCTCCTTCAAAATTTATTGATGGAAATTGTAACATATCTTTGATATGTGTGTTTTTTACTTATAAATGCGTCACTTTTAATGACCATGTGTTTTTTTCAATTATATACCAAGTGTGCTACCACCATGTAAAGCGCAACTTGGTGAAATTCACATATTTATAAAATTAAAATGTGACAACTTCAACAAATTTTTGTTTAAATTGAGTTTCACACATTAATTAGTTCTTTGAAAGTTGTGTTTTACATAATTTGTGTACACTAAATTACATTAATTTTTTGAAATTTTTTGAATTTAATTTAAATAGTAATCTAAAAATAATATATATCATGGAGGATGAAAGGCAAAGATCAATATAATCTCACGCCTCTAAAAGAGAGGGGGATCATGGATCTAGGGATGTTCATGGTATTTAAATATAGCCTTATCTCCATACATACATGTGTGGACATATGGAATTGATTTTTTATCAATTTTGTGAGTTAAATTAGTTTTTAATAAGTTTCATCTTTTAGTTTTTAGGAGTTAGGAGGACAAGGGTGTCTACTCCATCAATGGAGCATGACCATTTTTCACGCAATTTAATCAATGAATATGTGCATGTATTTATATGTATGAATGTATTTTTGAATTGATTATACATTCATATTTTTTTATGAAGCTTCCCTCTCGTCTCATGAGGTTGGTGGTGGTACACATTCTCTTGGAGGGCCATCAATAGGTGGTGGCAAATTACGTGAGGGTGGTGATATGCATTCCCCCAGAGGGCAATCTTCGGATGGTTGTGCTAGTTCTTAACAAATCAGTGGTCATTCTGGTTCTCAACAGTCTCAAGGTGGGAAAGATGTTAGCCAACCATATTGAGGTGTCCATCAATCTGAATATTATTTTCATTCAATTTGTACAAATTTTTTTACATCTTTAATATACAAAATTTTATATATTGATGCAAAGGGTGAAAATGTTGCTCGAAAAATACATAAGATAGAACGCATTATTCAAGAAGAAGGTTGTACACCAACCATGACTAATCCGTCTGACATTTCTTATATACCTTGGGAATCAAACATGTTGCAATGCACCTTACAAAGGTGTCAACATCTTCATTCACAATTTAAGAGAATTCTCATGTCTTTGAAACACCCTACTGAGAGTCGAGAAAGCTTGTAAATAGTTACTCACTCTTTAAGTGAACTAGTAGATGTGTACCTAAAGCTTGAGCCAACCATTGATACTTTTGTAGAAGTGATGGGAAAAAGAAAGGAAATAGTGATGGGTCCCGATACATGGGAGGTTGTTAAAAAAGGAGTTACAACAGAAATGGCCAAGTCAATGTTTAATTTCAAAGAAGGGCTAAAAATAAAGATGATAAAGGTGCAATATGTCAAGCACCATGATATAGTTGGCCATTTATATGATAGGCACATTGCTGCCTATGGAAGACTCCCATGGAATGATGACGTTCCACTTTATTTTGCAAAATTATTTTATGCATAATTTTTTTTGGGAATGAAACCAAATTATAATGACCTTCCCTCTAAATGTTTTGGTCCTTGGAAAGATCGATTGTGTGACCATAGGGGCACTAAGCGTGATGTTGATTTGCTTTTCCCTGAGCCTCCATTGGTTAGTTGACATCTTCGTGTCGAAAAATTTTGGCCAGAGATGGATGTCACTTCTCAAATTAGTCGAGAAGCAAGGGATGCCATCATTGACAATGTTCAGAGTGGACTGGGTGGAGTTGATGTTTGTATGAATCGATAAAGAGAACAATAGTATGCATGTGATAATTTTGTGTATCATACAGATGAAGAGATATACAACATGAGTGTTGAACATCTCAGAACATATGCAAAGAATTGTCACAATGGTGGATACGAACTAATTATTTATGAGCAAGAGGGCATGGGATCAGTATGTGTTAATGGTTATGGTGATTATTTTAACACATGTACAATTTGTAAGAAATACATATATACATACATTTATTTGAATACATTAATATAACAAAAGTGTATCATTATATAAGTTAACACCATTTTCATTTTTCACGCTTGATGAATGAAAATGTTAATATCATGGTCAGAGCCTCCGGTTTACACAATCAATATGGGTCTCATCATCAATCACACAATCAAGATGGTTCTTAGCATCAAGATGATATGTTGGCACATGCTAAGGTTTCTTAAGTGAACATGATGATGTACAATTATTTTGTATCTATTATTATATATATCGAAACATTATGACATTTTTAAAATAAATAATTGTGCACACATGTGCATGTATATATAATTAAATGTTAACAAATTCTGATTCTGTCCGATGTTTTTTGGATGGAGGTACCTTATTCTTCCTTGGGAGATGTGCCAAATACACCATCACAAGTATGAACATTTTTTCACTTTTAAATATGTTTTTAAGTTATATATTGCATCTCAAAAGTTCCGTTAAAAAATGAGATCTCTAGATCTTGAGTTATTTCACAATTTTAAATTTTTTGAATTTTAGGATTCTAGAGATTTTCTTTCGGAGCCACCCTTGGGAGATGTGCCAGATCCACCATCACAAGTATTCAATTTTTCACTTAAATTTTTTTAAGTTATAAGTTATAAATTGAAGTTCAAAATTTTTATTATAAATTGAGATCTAAACCTTGAGTTTTTTTATACTTTTAAAATTTTTGAATTTTAAGTTCTTGGAGATGATTTCCCTTCTCCACAGACTCTAGTGATGGAGTGCATGATGGAGATAGGAACATCCACACCATTTGAACCATTTGAGAAAGTTGTCTAAGTTTTTTTTTTAATATTATTGAAAATTAGTTTATATATGCATTTTCATTTGAAAATTTTTAATATATATATATATATATATATATATATATATATATATATATATATTGTATGGTTTAATATGGAAGATGTTCCAGTGAAGGAAGTTTTAATGGAAGAGCAAAAAAACACAATGGAGAGGGAACCACATGAGGTATTGCATGTTTTTTTTTTTTTTACATGAAGTTCTATATTGTCATTCAATTTTAAAACATTAAATTTGAATGTTTGTACACATTGTGTACAGGTTACCCATGCTTCAGAAGATAGCACGAGGATCATGAATTTGTTGGTAGAGACACTAGATCCATATATATTTGATGGATGATGCACATGTGTGCAACATTATATTCAATATAGATCTAGTCTTAAATTTACTTTTTTATATATAGTCTTATCTATGTAGTCATATTTAATTTTTCTATATAACTTGATACTTGTAACACTATCCATTGAACTATATATATATATATATATATATATATTTACTTTTATTATTCATCTGAAATACAAATTTTGGACATATTTTACTGTTTGGATATATAATTTTAAAATACATTTACTTTTATCAAGAATGATTTTAAATTTTGGATAGTTACATTTAGCATGTGATCACATGTTGTGATATATAATGTTTTGTTTTTAAAACTCAATTTGTAATTTTATTTAAATATAAAATGAATCTGGATGGAGATTTCAAATTACAAAACACATGTGCATGTGTGTATATTTTGGATAGTTCAACTACATTTGGCATGTGATCACATGTTGTGATATAATTTTTTTTTTTTGAAACTCGAGTTGTCATTTTATTTTTTAAATATAAAATTTAAATCTAGATGGAAATTTCAAATTTTACAAAACAGGTGTATATTTTGGATAGTTCAACTACATTTGGCATGTGATCTCATGTTGTGATATAATGTTTTTTTTTTTAAATTGGATAGTTCAACTACATTTGGCATGTGATCTCATGTTTTGATATAATATTTTGTTTTTAAATTGGATAGTTCAACTACATTTGGCATGTGATCTCATGTTGTGATATAATGTTTTTTATTTAAAACTCAAGTTGTCATTTTATTTGTTAAATATAAAATGAATCTCTAGATGGAAATTTCAAATTACATTTTCACAATGTGTATATTTTGGATGGTTGAACTACATTTGGCATGTGATTGCATGATATAATGTTTTGTTTTTAAAAGGTTTTCATTTTATAAATTTGTTAAATATAAAATAAATCTCTCTATATGGAAATTTCAAATTACTAACCATGTATGTACATGTGTATATTTTGGATCTAGTTGAACTACATTTGGCATGTAATCGCATGTTGTGATATATTGTTTTATTTTACGATATAATGTTTGGTTCATAAAATTCAAGTTGTCACTTTATTTGTTAAATATAAAATGAATCTCTAGATGGAAATTTCAAATTACATCTTCACAATATGTATATTTTGGATGGTTGAACCTCATTTGGCATGTGATTGTGATATAATGTTTTGTTTTTAAAATTCAAGTTGTCATTTTATAAACTTGTTAAAAATATAAAATGAATATCTCTAGAGGGAAATTTTGAATTACAAACCATGTATATATGTGTATATTTTGGATAGTTGAACTACATTTGGCATGTGATCACATGTTGTGATATAATGTTTTGTTTTTAAAACTCAATTTTTGGATGGTTGAACTACATTTGGCATGTGATTGTGATATAATGTTTTGTTTTTTAAATTCAAGTTGTCATTTTATAAAATTGTTAAAAATATAAAATGAATCTCTCTAGATGGAAATTTCGAATTACAAACCATGTATACATGTGTATACCTTGGATAGTTGAACTACATTTGGCATGTGATCACATGTTGTGATATAATGTTTTGTTATTAAAACTTAAGTTGTCACTATATTTGTTAAATATAATATGAAGTTGGGATGTACATGAAGTGTGAATGTTATATAATTTTAGGACATGTATGTATCTATTATTTAGGTGATATTTAAGTACAATATATATCGATGTTTTAAAATCTAAAAACAATCATAAAATGTACAGGTTATAAGCCATACCATGGCCACGCAAGAGTGAAAAAAACCCATTAGAGGCAGCTACATAGGTGCGTTTTCAGGCTTCTCTCATTGTGGCAATGACCAACGATTGGAATCCACCGAGGGATATACATTTGAAATCCATGAGGTGCTGGCTCCTGGAGCATTTGATAACATTCATGGGGAGACTGTTTTTCCTCCGAAGAAGCCCAAGGGTAGAAGAGGCAGGAAATCCACTATTCCACAATTTGTGCAACCTTCACCTAGGAAAACCAACTCACTTCCAGGTTATGAGCCCATGATGGAGGAGATAGGCATTTGGGTTACGGACTCGAATGGTGTCTGGACCAGAGATTACGATGCAGAGTACCCAATCGCTCCCATTTTCCATGTGACCCCTCTGAAGCCTCCTTGAATGCTAACAACTAGGGAGGAAGGCAATGCTAGAGAATACAGATGCCTGATAGAGGAAGAGGACCAAGTGACGAATGAAGATGAATGAACTCCATGATTGTCACCTCAGGATATACTTGAACTCTTTTTTTTTTATATGAGGCACTAAATATTTTTTATTACAAGTCTGGATGACACTCTTAAGGGGGTTGGTTTCCTCCTTTGAGGCAACCCCAAGCTTGGTTTATTTTGAACACTACCAAGGCAGGGATAGGCTAAGCACTCCTTTTGATCTTTGCCCATTATAATATTTACATTTACATACCTGCTTCAACTTCTAGTTGAGATTGTTTTTCCCTTTCAATATTTGAGTGTTATTCTTTCTTTTGTTTGTGATATTATCTCCCCTATTCTCTACGTTCCTCAGGGTCTCTTGTTCGATCATATTCTCTCTTGCAATTCCTTCGATTGCCCATGATAATTGAGTATGAATCTAAAAAGATTTCCTTCAAAAATTTAGATAAAAAATCAATTAAAAAAGCATAAAAAAAAGATTTAATTTAAAAAGAACTCATTTTAAAAATTTTGCACAAAAGACATACACCAATCCAAAACACTTACTTTAAAAAATCTGAGAAAAAAATGTCTTCTAAAAATGAAATGAAGCTCAAAATATTTCCTTCCAAGTCCTGCAAAAAAAATTCATTTGAAAAGTTAGACAAAAACTAATTTTAAAAATTCATTATAAAAAGTTTACTTCAACCCTAAACACGTAATCTAAAAAAAAGTCACTTCAAAAAATACCTCCAAAAAATGTCCATTGAAAATTAAACCCAAACTCTTAAAAAATGTCAATTTAAAAAATACCTCCAAAAGATGTCCTTTGAAAATAAATTCCAAAAACCTCTTAAAAAATGTCTCTAAAAACAAAATACTTCCAAACAATTTCCTTTGAAAATTAAGCCCAAAAAGCCTCTAAAAAAATATCACCTAAAAAAATATTTCCAAAAAATGTCCTTTGAATATTAAGCGAAAAAGGAGTCCTTTGGAAATCAAGCCCAAAAAAAGACCAAAAAATGTCTTTTCAAAATTATGCCCAAAAACCTCTAAAAACAAAATACCTCCAAAAAAATGTCCTTTCAAAATTAAGCTAAAAAAGCATCCAAAAAATGTCCTTTGAATATTAAGCCAAAAAGAGTCCTTTGAAAATTAAGCCCAAAAAAAGTCATTTGCAAAATCAGCCCAAATGAAGAAATGTGCGAAATTACTGTACAATATGAATGAATTGTTCTAATTGGGTAGGAAATGATTCTTTAAATGGCTTCCACTTACAAGTCCACTTGGTAGCTCATCTCCATTCACATATGTTAATAGGAATGCGTTGTGGCCCCTAAATGCTGCAGTTTTAAAAGGCCCGTTCCATAAGTTATCAAATTTACCATGTTTTCCCTTATCCTCATTTCTGGAATCCCATTTCAAAACAAGATCATTGATTTTGAAGTCATGTACTTTAGTCCTTTTATCATAAATTATTTTGATGTTTTCTTAAATGACTTTATTTTTATGATAGATTTACTCCCTTGACTGTTGTAACTCAATTGTCTGGCTTATCTTTCTTTGCATATCATTGGTCTTGACCTGGGCTTCTTGCAGAAGTTTGAGCATTAGAATTACCAAAGAAGTTGGGAAAAATGCATCTATTCCATACATTATCTGGAATGGTGACATTCTAATGGACTTCTTGGTAGTAACTCAATCAACCCATAGTGCATTGATTATTTTTTTGTGCGATGAATTCTTATTCTCCTCCAGTAACTTTTTAATAATATTCACAAAACTCTTGTTAGAGGACTCAACTAACTCATTACCCTTAGGGTAGTAAGTAGTAGAGTGCTCTATCTTAATTTGATATTTGTTAGAAAAATATATTATTTTCTTGGACTTCAAAGTAGCAACATTGTCAGTTATAATTTTATGGAGGCACCCAAACCTAGACAATATATTTCCTTCCAGAAATTGAATGATAACAGAATCAGTGGCTTGTCTAGTTGGAATTGCTTCTATCCATTTGGTAAAGTAGTTTTTCGCTATCAAAATCCATTTGTGTTGTCCTGGAGATCTAGGGTGAATTTCAACAATGAATTCTAAACCCCATTGTTGAAAAGGAAATTCTACTGAAATTGGTTTTAAGGGTAAAGGTAATAGCTTTATTTTACCTTCAAATATTTGGCATTGATGAAGAGATTTTACCTTTTCATGCACATCAGAAAACAACGTTGGCAAGTAAAAACCAGCTCTAAGGATTTTATTTGTTGTTGATTTCTAGTATAAATTACCACCACAATATCCTTGATGGAATTCCTCCAGGAACCTTTCCATTTCATCTTTCATCAAACAATTTAGTAATATCCCTCCAGCATATTTTCAATAAAAATTAATCATTTTATTTTTATTTCAAGAGTGCAAGTGATTTTCAGTGGAATTTGAAGCTCGTAGAGCTGGCCCTAAGCATCTAGTGATGTATTATCATAGGTACGAATAATACACATATGTGATAGTTCAATTGGAATATTTTAGCAATTGTCCCAAGGGATCAAGACTACTGATCTATGATGTTCTTTACACCTCACAGGGAGGATTTCATCCCTAGTTGGAGCCACTGTTAGGATCATATGATTCATAGGTTCAATTGATGATTGAATATTCTATTTCAATTGATGAGATTGTAAATAATATTGTATTCTGGAAATGATTTACAAAACAAAAAGAAAGAAACTATATAATAAAAAAATAAAAAGAAAAGAGGATATATATATATATATATATATATATATATATATATATATATATATATATGAGAAAAAGAGAAAAATGTAATAAAATAAAAATAAAAATCAAGAAACCCCAAAAGAATGTGTAAATGTGTAGGAGTGAGCAAGCATAAATGCCACTTAAGAAATAAAATGAATCACTTCATAGTTAAAAATTTTGAATAAATGTGCGAGTAGCTAAATGCCACATTGCAAATAGCATAGGTAGAGATAGTTAGTCTAATAACACTATATAAGTGTGATTAGAATAAAAATAAAATAGCTTAGGATTAGTGAATAAGTTAAATCACATCATTTAATTCTGAAAAACACATAAAAAATAGACAAAAATGCTCTGCTAGTCAAAATGCAGCATAACATAGGTAAATAGGCATCTTTTAAAGTTAAAACAATTTTTAAAGTCATTTAGTGTTAATAATGAATAATTCATGCTTAATCACACTTTATGTAATAAAGGAAATGATATGGGATTTATCCAAATTTGAAATATTAGGATAAAATTTAACTGTTGAGATTTCTCCCCACCCAGATCAATGGCGGGGGAGTGATTTCGGGCCCCTCTAAGCCCCATCGCACTTTTCTCGCAGGGGAGGGGTCTGAAAATGGTGGACGTACATGCTAACATGTCGTCCTCATGTCATTTTTAACCCCCCCCCCCCCCCCCCCCCATTTCCATTTATGTCATCGCACCCCCCCTCTGCAAATTCTTTCTGGGTTGACTGTTTATCATCCACCAATGCCCTCACGCCATGTTACATACCCGACCCCACCACCATTCCACCCACCTTAGCCTACCTCCTCCACTCACCATCCACCAATTCACCACCTCCATTTGACTCACTCCCAATCAAACACTTCCACTTGACACTTCCTTTCCCCATCAGCAAACCATTACCAACCATAAATGCCTCCCGCTCCTGTGCAACAGAACCGCTCCCCTCTTAACGGTAAACCTACAACAGAAAATTAATCAAGTTAATATACTTAAACACAGAAAGGTCGTATCCTTGTTGTTCGAAGAAATCTGATGAATTATTTAGTTGACCTAGCTATCACAGTGATCATTGATATGCCCAAGAAAATAATTCAATCTCCATCAATTACCTCTCCCCTGCACCTCCCAAATAGACTCCCTGGTCCAGGTAATTTAATATTATACTCATCCCTTTGTCTGATATACTTCTTGGTAATTCCCCCAAAGGGAAAATCGCCCAAGTGTAAAGGTAAGAAGCCCAAGAAAACCCAATGCTTCCCCCTCCCATCGACCTGGACCACTTGCCCCTTGTTTACCATCAATATAAAATTGCAGACACAAAATATGAATTTGACTTATTTGAAATTCACAGTTGGTTGAAAAAAAAAATCCTAGACCAACAAGATGAGTTGGGCTTATGGGAATCTTCCCTGTCGCAGTTCATGTTTCCACAAACAAATTTGTTCCCTGAACTTATTTCCTAGTTCCAAAATTGTTATGTACCATCCAAGAGAGCCATAGTAAGCCATAATGGTGACGTTCTCCTCACCATTACAACTCAGGCTATTTCACAAATGTTGCAAGAAAATAATTCAGAGTCTTCGAAGCCAATATCTATATATTTTCTCATAGATCTATACAAAACTTTGACTTTCCCACAGAGAGTTAAGATATTTGAGATCTTTCTCCTTGAAGATGCCCAATTTCCTAAATCAAACCCTCTATATTCTTCTTCGATGTTTCCATTTATTATCACAATCATTTCCTATATCCTTGGTTACCACCCAGACCAGTGGATTGATGAAGCCATTTTTGGCTTCCTCTCCATTTTTACCACTAAAGAAAAGCCTATCATTTTTAATTACAGTCATTTTATTGTTGATGCCATGCATGGTCTATTTGTTAAGTTTCCCACAGAGGGAGCTTTCAAATATTATGCAGTGTTAGTTTATCTGTTCGTCTACCATCAAGAAGACAAGTTTCCTCTGAATTCATAGAGGATGGATGAGTAGGGTAATGCTTAATCAGTGATACATTGGACATCCTTAGTGAGAAGGAACTCCATAGAATTCTCTTTCCCAGAATGTGTTGACAAATTCTTATATACAATAGCTTGCCTCCTAAATAGTGATTTGGATCCCAGGATAGGGGAAGATATTTAGAATTTTTTGCATCTAAGTGATTAGGTAAAGATAGGTGACTGGAATTTATACCAAAAATACACAATGATCAAGGTCTAAGGGTGTGAATTTCCACCCTAGAAGCTACCAAAGTGATCAAAAATTGAAATGGAGGAAATTTTTTTCTAAAAATTCAAAGTGTTCAGAATCGTTACAAACCAAAATGACCGGATAGGTCTCATTTCCAAGAAATTGTCGCACTTCATTTCGCTCAAAATAGAGTCCATATGTGAAATATAGAGCTTGCTGTTCATTTTTCTAAACAACTAATTTTTTTGTTGAAAGGACAGAATGGTGACATGGTAGCCTAGTCAGCAAAAAAAGAATATTATAGAAACATTCATTCACTTAACCCAATGACACTATGCCAAGTGTCACTTTGTGGTTGGTTACTAAGTGGGTGACTTTTTTCAATTTAATTGGTTTTGGAAGGAGCCAATGGGAAGAGGAAACGTGGTAAGCCCAGAGGCCGCCACGTGCGCCCCCCCTCAAAGGCTGAAATTTTTGGCTATGTTCAAAGGTCAAGTTATATTATATGGTGTGGTAAAATTATTTTCAGAGGATGGGCGGAGGTTAGGATTGACCCCACGACCTCCCCCACACAAACACTATGGTTTACCATTACACCTGCGCCAAAGTTCTTAATATATTATGCCACTGACATATATTTGTTTCAATACAGCTTCACCATTGGGCGAAGGAGGGGGAAAACCCCCTTATACATGTGACTATGGTGCTATGACCGCTGGTGGAGGCCTATTGCAAATGACATATTTTAAACGTTAACTATGTTTTATTAAAACATAACCCACCATTATTAACCCTTAATTCGCAGTTAGCGCTAATCACATTTTTAATGCATATTTAATTAATCATGCCATTAGCGAATTAAGACATAGTTAATATCCAATTAACCTTTAATTAATCCCATTTAAATTCATCGGTGGAGATGGTGGAGTCCACCAAATTTTGCGCTAACTCCAAAATTAGTGGAGTTAACTGGAGTTTCTCCAAATTTGGAGGGGTTTCCTAGGCCAAAATTGAGGAAACCATATCTAAAGCATATTTTAGACCAAATTAGGTTCAGAAAGAGTCAATCCTAGATGATTTTGATGCTATGAGCATGATGGTGTAGGTTTTAGAGGCAGAGGAGAAATTTTGTAAGTTAATTTTCCACTTTGAAGATTAAATAAGCCTAGGGCCACTAGGAGAGGAGGCCATGCCTAGCTCACTTGAAGAAAACTTGCAAAGCTAGAAGAGGCTACCTCAGGGTTTTTGGGTCTTCTAAATCCAATGGAGAAGGTTGAAAATCCATTGGAGCACTGTAGGTGCATGTAATCATATAATTAACCATTAATCCAAAGAGGGCCAAGCCATTGAAGAAGGTCCATGGAGATGTAGCGTAGGAGGGGTGAACTCTATTATCAGTTACTGTGTAATGTGTTTGATTTGTATTATTTCTTTGCAATTTACTTGATTGAAATTTGTTTTTAACAACTAATTTACTTAATTAATTTTTCATAAAATACATAAAACTTGACACATAAAACCTCTCATAACTTTCTATTTGATACAATCCTTAATCACAATTATTTTATACTAATAAGGAAGCTAGAAAAACAAAACTAGTTTTTCCATATTTAGATCAAGTTGGTATCAGAGCACATTTAACTCATTTTAGCCCTGAGATGGTTTTCCAAGGTTAGCTAGAGAATTAGCTATTGGTTTTGTATTTGTGCAAGGATAATTTAACTGTGTGCAAGTTTATGTGTATCTCTTGAAGAGAAGGTCAAGATTGAGGACCCAACTCTCAAATCACATCAAAGAAGCTTTTTATGCATTACAAGTGTGATGGCAGTTTCATCAAGCACTGCTTCTAATCCATATTCCTTAGCAAGACTATTTGATAAATATATGTTGCAGAAGTTCTACATCATGATAGATATGTTGCAAGAGATGCGTGAATATAATAAGGAGAGCACTATAATTCAGGATCAGTTGATTTCCGTGAAGGAAGAGAAGCAAGAACTTCTTGAAAAGATGCATGAGATGGACACTCAGCTCCATATCGCAAATGAAACCCTAGCCAAGTATATGCATGGAAATGTGGTATGCAATTCAATTTTATCTTCTATTTCCTCTCAAAATGAATGTTTTGGCTTTTTTGAAAGACACACTAGAGGAATAGGGTCCAAATTATTAATGAATATGGGCTATGAAGGTAGAGGATTAGACAAACATGCACAAGGAATAGTTGAGACAATAGTTGTTGAGGAAAGGCCTAGGTATTTGGGTATTGGTTATGGACAACATGATGGAGAATGCTCCAAAGCCAAGGAGGTACATGAAAGTGTTCCAGGAAGGAATTTTATTACATGTTCATTACCTCAAGCTTGTCAAGTTTGTGTTCATGAGGAATGCAAAATTTTTATACCCACTTTTCAAGAAGATGCTCATAAGCATACAACTAATGAGAATGGAAAAAAAGGGGATGTTAAAATCTCTAAAGTCATTGAAGACGTTGTTGGTATTTCTAAGAAAGCCACTACCTCATCAAATCCACCTTGTCAAGAAGGCGACAAAGGTGAATATGAAAGGTATAAACGTGCCTTTAATCAAGTTTCTTTTAATTATGATAAACATGGAAAATCCTCACATAAGATTTGGAGAAAGTTTAGACATGTTCCTTTTGTGGTTTGAATAACCATACTGCTTCAAGATGTTGGAAGAAGATAGCCATACACAGGAAACTTTCAAAAAAAAGGAAACAGAAAGACAAAGCGCCAATGGAAAATGAAAAGCATGTTGAAAAGAAGATGCAATTATTTTGCACTCTTTGCAATAATCAAGGTCATCTTGTAGACAAGTGTTGGACTTTGTATCCAAAAATTCAACCATGACATTTGAAGAAGTTGGAGAGAGATATTGACATGAATGGAAAAGAGGATTCCATAATCAATGTGGGTGATTCACATGATGAAGTGTAGCTGAAAGAAGCACCATTCAAGTGGTTTGGAAAGAGATGGTTAGATTTCTTAACCAATTAAGGCCTTGTATTTATTTTGATGATTGATGCAAATCTTTCCTTATTGATGCATTTATTTTCCTATTGAATTCATTTCTTTTCTCTTGAAAGTATGTTGCATATTGCATGAAGAAAGATGTTGGAAAATTAGAGTTATGTTGACTAGGCTTAGATGCAACAAAGATGGCAATTTGTACATGCTTTTATTTGACTTTAGAGTGAGTTGTTTGAAGAGGTATTTTTTTCGACTTGTATTTGGTCGATAGGTTTGTACGCCAAGATGTAAGAATGTATGGCAATGTTCACAGGATGTGACATTTGTTGCTTTGAAGGAGAAAAAATAAAGAGGTCATCAAGTTGTGTTTCTTGCATGATGTGCTTTTCAGATTAATGGTTGTGCTAATGACAAGATGTCTCAAGATTTTGGAAGGTCCACTCTTAAGTGATAGGCTCATGATTATCATTCATTCTCAAATCATGTCATGAGAATCATGTCAGTACTAGAGGATGATGGAATAAATAAGCAGAAAGTGTACAAGATGCCAAAAAAATTGCGACTAAAACAACATCCATTGTAGACCATTTGATAGGTCTTGTTGTCGGGAATCTGGTGCAATTCGTTTCACTCAAAACGAAGTCCATATGTGAAAGATAGACCATGTTGTTCATTTTCCTAAACAACTAAAATTTTTGCAGAAATGACAGAATGGTGACAAGGCAACCTATTCATAAAAAAAAAATAGAATATTTTGGCAATATTCCCTCATTTCTCCCAACGACACTATTCCAAGTGTCACTTCATGGTTGGTTCCTAAGTGGGTGACTTGTTTCAATTTAATTGGTTTGCGAAGGAGGTAATGGGAAGAGGACACATGGCAAGCCTAGAGGCTGTCATGTGCCCCCCGCCCCAAAGGCTGAAATTTTTGCCTATGTTCAAAGGTAGGGTCTATTATAGGGTGTGGGAAAATTATTTTTGGAGGATGGGTGGAGGTCGAGGTCGACCCCGCGACCTCCATCACACAAACACTACGGTTAACCATTACACTAGTGCCAAAGTTCTTAATATATTATGCCCCCAGCGTATATTTGTTTCAATACATCTTCACCATTGGGCAGAGGAGGGAGCCAGCCCTGTGGGCGAGCCCCCTCATACATGTGACTATGGTGCTATGACCGCTGTCAGAGTTCTATTGCAAACAAAAAAGTTTAGATGTTAACGATGTTTTGTTAAAACATAACCCACCATTATTAACCCTTAATATGGAGTTAGCGCTAATTGCATTTTTTAATGAAGATTTAATTAATCCCACTATTACCGCGTTAAGCCACTATTAAAATCCACATAAAATTTAATTAATACCAGTTTAATTTGGCCGTGGAGATGTCCGAGTCCTCCAAATTCAACGGTAACTCCAAAATTAGTGGAGTTAACTGGAGTTTCTCCAGAATTGGAGGGGTTTCCTAGGCCAAAATTGAGGAAACCATAACTGATCCATATTTTCGACAAAATTAGGCTATAAAAGAGTAAATCATAGATAATTTGGATGATCTGAGCATGATAGTGTAGGTTGCAGGGGTAGAGAACCACTTTTTAAAGTTATTTTTCCACTTTTAAGATTAAAGAAGCCTAGGGCCACCAGGAGAGGAGGCCATACCTAGTTCACTTGAAGACCATTTGTAGAGCCTTAAGAGGCTACCTAATAGTTTTTTGATCTTCTAAATCCAATGGAGCAGATTTCAGAGCCATTGGAGCGCTATAGGTGCATGTAATAAGAGAATTTACCATTAATCAAAAGAGGGCGAAGCCATTGAAGCATGTCCATGGAGATGTAGCCCAGGAGGGGTGAACTCTGTTATCATATACTGTGTAATGTGTTTGTTGTGTATTATTTCTTTGAAATTTAATTGTTGTACATGTTTTTTTAACAACTAATTTACTTAATGAATTTCTCATGAAAGACACAGAAAACTTGACACATAAACCCTCTCATAACTTGCTATTTGAGACGATCCTTAAACACAATTATTTTATACTGATGAGGAATCTAGCACAAAAAATATAGTTTGTCCATATTTAGATCACAAATTTTGTACCTATGAGACTTTTCTCATTATATTACATTGGACAGATGATCCATATGGATTCCATTCATTTTGTGGCTGCCAAGAAGAAGACAAAAATTAAGATTAAAGCACAGGCTGGACCTTTTGTCTGAAATATCAGAAAAATTGGTAAAGAAGATGATTTTCTCTTGAAGAAAGTGAACTTCAAGCTGAGCTTTACTTGTTCATATGAATTTCAAGGCTGAGAGTGGAGAGAAACACCCCACATACACACTCCTTAGTCAGAAATAGAGTGGTACATGAACCAAAATCAATGGGAGGAGAACGCACAAGAAGAATAGGTCATTTGCACAAAAATCTCTCGAAATCCTATACCTCATGAAAATCAGGAGAAAAGGATAAGAGAAGAATCCCCAGTTAGAGAAATTGGATCCAAGGAGTTCCTAAAATACAAGAAGAAGTAGAAAACCAATTATGCACTAGTGTTTTAGCCAGGGAAAAAAGAACAAGAAACTATTATTATGACAGGAAACCATGTGTCTACAAAGGAGGATGATATCTTCAAAAGCTTCCCTTCTTCATCAACATCTAAAGATCCTCCAAAAATTTCACAAATAACTGATTTGGCTCAAGGTACTACTGAGCCTAATATTTTCGCAAAGGAATGAGATGCTTCATTAGGGGAATTTTGAGGTAAAAAATGGGCCTTCTAAGGAAAATGTACAATCAAAATTCACTTTATGAGAACCATTCACATTTTAGGGGATGACATCATCCTCCATGGTTGAGGTGGCATTACTTGAGTTAAATGTACTTACTTGTCACATTCTCAATGGTGGATGAAAACCCATGGTTAACCATGGTAGTATTTTAAGTACTTTTAAAGTCATAAAGTAAAGTACTCATAATAAATGTCATTTCACACTTTTTAAATAAAATATTATTATTGTCATTTCATATTTTATTAAAAAAACAATGCATATCTCAATACAATCTTCATGTCTTTACACACTTTTCATATATCATATTCATTTTTATATTATATATTATTTATTCTTACGTTATAAATCAAATCAATTCAATATGTAATATAAAATTAATACATAAATTAATATATTATATTTATTTTATTTTATTATTTGATTTTTATATAGTATATTATTTACATGTTATTATATAATTTAATTTTATAATTTAAATAATATAAGTTTAATTAATGGTATGTTGTACGACTAAGAATTTATGAATTTATATTTATAATTTATTTTAAGTTATTTAAGTCCAAAGAAAAAATTGATTAGTTTTTCAATGATAATGATTTTTTCTTGAAAAGCTCATTTTTATTTATAGTCACATCAATACAATTTTTTTATTAATTTTATTTTGGTACAAATTTTCAATTGATTTTAACCATGGTTACATGGATTTTGGTGCAAAAAGTGAATTGTAAATATTATTTCCTTAGGATTCCCATTATAGACCTCAAAATTCCCCTAATTTGAAAGCCTCAATGTATGCACAGTTCTGTAAGTAGACAACTACATCACAATACATGATGCTTTCAGCCTTTGGAAATGAGCAAGAAAAAATGCAAATTGCATTCCTTGAGGCAAAAGTGCAGCTCCAAAGACACCAATAGACTACCAAGAACATGTATTTTCATTTGATGCAAAGAAAATCCATCCAATTGACAAAATGGGAATGCGTAAACAATCTAGTGAGATGATGTATTCTACACTAACCAATGTTGCCATGTCAGCTTCCAAGTTATAGGTATTAGTCAACAACACACAGATAGAGCTCAAGTTGGAAAGGATTTCATCCTTATCCAAGGATACCAACATGAAGTCACTTGAATACTTGGCGATCAAACTAGAATTCAATCCCAGTGATGTGAAGGTAGTAGAAGAGATAATGAAAAGAAAAAAGGTTGATAGAGAAGCATTAAGGAAACAACTGAAATTTCCTACCACAAAGGATCGACAAGTTAAGGAAGACAGAGAAATGGAGAAGGAGAAGGACAAAATTTTCAAATTAATCATTGAACAGAACAATCACATCCCTCACATGGAGGTGGAGCTTGAGAAACTACTCAAAGAGAAACAAGAGGCAGCACAATTGACTATAGTTCCCCTCATAACAGTTTTGATTGTAGTGGCCATAACTCCAGGTGAATCTACATAGACTTCTGAATGAACAAAGAAAGAAGTTCCTGAAAATGAATTAATAAAATCCATGGATAATATGAACCTTCACCAACAAGAAATTTCCATATTACAAGCTCAGCTAAAAATACTGTAAAAAAAAATATGAAAAATGATAAATCTTATGTGTCTGAATTACATAAAATCCAATAGCTTTCATTAAAACTAGAACAATTACAGAGTGAATCAGTAATGGCTCATACCTTGGCCCGAGCCAAAGAGAATATATGGACAGAAATACCTGAGGCCATCATAGAGATGCAGCCTTCCATTAATATTGTTTTTGAGCAAAAAGAGTTAATACAAAGGTCAAGAGAGGTATTAAGGAAGACCAAAATAGATTTGAGACGAAGGCATTGTGAAGTAACATCCATCATCAAATTCTTGAATTCCAAAAATAGAGAAGAACTGGAACAGTTGGGGATCCAAGGCATGACAAAGACCACATTGTAAGTGAAGAGAGTGCACACCAAAAGGAACCTCATGCTTTAGCTGGAGAATAGGTGCCAAAATTTAGATACCAGCATTCATATATTTCACAGGAAGATGCAGGTGCTAAACAAAAAAGGACTGTCAAAGCTAATTAATGCAGGAGACAAATTAATAAGTTTGAATGACTACCGGGAAAAGTTAGACAATATTTCGCAAGACACATCCAGATTTTCGGGTTTAAAGGGGCATATTACAGGGAAATCAGTTATGGAGGCCATTTATTATTATTTTTTCATCAGTAATGAGTTGAGACATCTATTCATCATCGAACCCACTTTTCATAAATATACACAAGTTGTTGAGGCCTACAGAAAACTAATCAAATTTTTTTATCCCAACCAAAGATAGATGGGATAAACTGTGTGAGTTACTTGAGTAAATGTTTTCACCTCTTGACAAGAAGGAAAACATCACAACAGATTTGGAGGACTAGTCATCAACAATCATCCTAAAAAATAAGGCCAACACTTTCAGAAGTTCACTTATTCCTACATTTTTGTAGCATTTTGTAAACACTTTCTAGATATTTTAGGATTCTATCTTAATCTCTATTATCAATATATTTTGTAATAATTTTGTATATATACTTCATAATTCGAAGTATTCATGTTGGGAATTGTTTTTAGAAGGACTTAGATTGTAAAGTTTCTCACAGAGCCACCATTGATTATATTTTCAGTAATACAGTGCAATCATTACAAGATTCTTGTGTCATTTTTATTTGTGAATTGCATATCTCTTTGTCAATTTGTTTTCTCTCTGTTATCATATGTGTTCCTTAAATCTGAATTATTCTAAGAAGATAAAGAACATAATTTGATTAAATGTACACTCTGTCTTTGGCTTAAGAATAATTTTTATGTTTTCCACTGAAGATTAAAATCACAATTCTTAACTACTCTGTTTTAATTGGATTAATAAATCTTTTCCTCTAATCCACACCATAGACTATAAAGGATCTACTGAATTTTCCTACCCTGCCCGGTAAGTTTAAACTATAAAAGTTGTATTTGATCAATCAAAACCCGTCACTCCATTTTCCCAATGACCTGTCTTCCCAGTGTCAACCCAACAATACAAAAAAATAAAACTTAAACATTAATAGCTAGCCTAATACCTTCAACCAACCAAAGCTAAATTATAAAGAGAGATCCCTCTCTGAAACTAGAAGGGCTAGATTCCCAATTTCCAAATTGATTCTAAGATTACCTCTATGATTTACTCCGCAACCTCAAAAATTACGGAGTGATAAAAAAACCTCCCATTCACAAAGCCTAAGGCACATAGATTTGTCAAAGAGGGTTTTAACAAAAAATTGAAATTTCTAGAACTCGCAATTAACAGTGTCATTGACTAGTCTTACATCGTGAGCATGAGGAAGGATACTGGCTAGTCTTGCATTTCCATCAGAAACAGTGAGGCCTTTAAGGGATTTGCAATCAATATCAACACTGTCGGCTGGGAAATCATCCCCCTCTGCCTCCTCTTCATTTGAACTCACATGGTTATCTGGGGTCTCACCTAGCTTTCACGGGGTCTCACAAGGTCACCCTCGCCACCTCCTCTTCACCTGGTTGCCCACAACGTTTATGTACTTGACAGAAGTGTTTTATAGAAATCTTAAGTCACTTCATATGTGTCGTTAGTGCACCTAATACCTATTTATACGAGGTTTAGTATACCATTAAATAAATATACTATTCATATTTAATATGGAGTAAATGTAATGGAGTTTTATGAAATTTATTTAATATTATTTTTTGGTAAGGTTAAATAGCTAGTTTATATTAATTTATAGTAAAGGAGATACATATCTGAGTTATTGGTTTGCAACATGGAAAAATCTATCAAGTTGAGTCTCAAAATTTTAAGATTGCATATTGCTAAAGCTATGAGCCTATCATTTAACATAAAAATATACCTAACAAAAATTTATTGTTAGATATTACGAGTTAGAATTACACCATTGCCACTATAAAAAAATGTAAGGCTAATCTGATCATGTTATCCTAAGGGAGAGTCCACCCATACTGGTGGTTGTGAGTCATGATATTCCTCAGACGAGGTAAAGGTGATGCTTGCAATTTTCATTTCCCAAACAAAGAATTTGTTATCCAAATTCTCCAGTTTTATAGTGTGATGCAAACCAACAATAAACAATAATGAGGGATAGGAGGAAGCCTAATTAGAGAGGGATAAGAAAAAGACTTATAAGAATCATAAAAATTTACACAAATATACTTAATACTGATTATCATAATGAATTTATTTAATAATAGAATAAATCTACTATTATTATTACTTTAAATAAGCTCTTTATCCCATTGTTACACTTTAATAGATGATCCCAACAAGCAAATGACATATTCCTCTTATAGAAACAATCTCCTAATAAATTAAATTCCAATTCCAATTATTTTCTATTTATTGAGCACTCTACAACCTAATATAGTGTTCACACACACACACACACACACACACACATATTACATTACATTATATTATATTATTTCAATTTAAATTTATAATATTTTTAAATTAAAACTTAATACTTATAATAATCATACAATACAACAAGGATTATTAATCATGTATATTAACCCCCATTTTCCCATGGATACTATTATCTTGTGAATATACTTTGTTACAATGCCATGAGTCAATACCATGGCTTATCAATACCACTTTCCCAAAGACCATAACTCATTTCAAAATCAAAATATTTTATAAATATTCAATTTTAATTTAATTTTATAACATTATTTTAAATTAAATCTAAAAGAAAAGAGCTATGGGGAGATGTTGTCATGGCATAAATGTTTGTAACATTTTCATGTTTGCTCAATTAAAAAATAATAAAAGGTCAAAAATAATTACATAGAGAGACTCTCTGACTATGTAGAACTGTTGTAATGTCCTGTGAACATTAAAATAATAACGATAATTATTAATAAAACACTTTGGGTTGGTCAAATTACATAAAACTAAAATAAAATATAAAATATAAAATTGATAATTATAATTATAAACAACATAGATCTATCTTAACTCCGAATCTAGAGAGGGATCAAATATCTTGAGATATAAACCTCTTTTAAAGTAAAAAGAGATTTGATCCCTCTCAACACTTGGTAAATTCGGAATTAAAATATATCTATGCTAATAATTAATTAAGATAGCCATACTTATAATAATTTGGTAACAATTCAATTACTTTTTTTTAATAAACTACTTACATATAGATAAATGTCTTTCGAAATAATCACATCATTAAAATTTGATCGACATTTTGAACCAATTAATATAGTTCAACGTGAAGATAATAATTACTATAATAAACTTAAATTAATAATACAATGTAATTATTCCACCCACATTACATTACATGGATAAGAAATCTTTCATTATTATTCCATGGTTTGCATTCCCACCCCTTTGCAGAGCAAGATCCATCAAATATAAACAAATATTTACCATTTTTTTTTTAAAGTCCATTTACAAACACATAATACCACGCCTTCAATGGCCATAATGTTCTGTTTCGGTAAAATAGGTGCAAGGTCAAAACTCACCAAAAGGAAATGTAGATACAGGGACAACGTCTACTTGAGGATATTACCATACAATGAGGAATGGACCCTATATTACACACTTGTATTGTAAACGACCAGGATGGTTGAACTATTTAATCCAAAGTTAATATGAGGAAAGAGTCGAACCATTTAACTGAAAATTGTTAAGAGGAAAACCGAAGTGCAAGATAGAAAACCCAAGACACAATACAACGCAAATAGTGACGAGGAAACCTATAGAAGAAATCAAAACTGATCGGGAAATGATGATCTAAGGTTGGTGAGCCCGTACCATGATCCATGACCTCCCCTGGCACTCCTCAACTGCTTCCCACCAAACCACCCATTCAGGGTTCTGATCTCTATAGTAGCACCGAAATTCTCCGAGTCACTATCTCGTGAATGCTTTTACAAGTCAAAACAACATAGTCGAGAAGCACAATAAAAGTGAATATAACATTAACTAGCAATTGCACCCGTGGCGCAAAGGAACGCCGAAAG
Organism: Pinus albicaulis; assembly: GCA_034641835.2. Classification (NCBI taxonomy): domain Eukaryota; kingdom Viridiplantae; phylum Streptophyta; class Pinopsida; order Pinales; family Pinaceae; genus Pinus; species Pinus albicaulis. The sequence goes on from CM076574.1 coordinate 1,222,701,016, forward strand.
GAGAGGAACGGTGTATCTTCGGTTTCACAGCTAGGCGAAACGTTTTTGCGAGGGCAGTTTGTGCCATAAGTATAAAGATCTGTGAGAGGGGAGTTGAATTAGATTATAGGTCAGTTTTGAAATGGATTTGGTGAAGGAGTTAACTGTTAATGAGATATCTGTGCATTTGTTTAACCCACAGGAATATTAAAACAGAAAATGATTTGAAAGGAAATTATAGGGAAAGAAATGAACTGTCGGAACAAAACATGAGCAGGCTATGAATGCAAATGTGCTCAATCCAAATGGAAATGAAAGAAAATAAATAAACGGCGATAAAAGGAAAGAAATCTCCTTAGGATAGATATGGTAGATTTGATTCAACACAATGTTTTTGTTATCTTAACCGAATCATCAAACATGGAGAGAGACCTGTTGGTGGATTGGAGGAGTCTGCATTGAGCTACATGGAGAGACACCTGTTGGTGGATTGAGCTACATGGTTTGAGTAGTGTGGAAAACATTTCTGAAGATGTTGTGAGCAAGAGTTGAAGCTTTGAAAATGATATAACAAGAAGGAGCTGAAACCATAACAAGAACGGTAGAAGTGATAAGACCATATCTGAAAACATATTTTTGAAATAGTTAATTTGAATTTTAAATATTTATATTTATTGCAATAAAAATATTAATTTTTAATTTAATATGATTAAGTTGTAATTTATGTATTTTTTTTTTTTCATTTTATTTATTTATTTATTAATCTTTGTTCTATTTTGTTCTATTGATTTATTTGTTTATTTATTGTATTCTTATTTTTGCAATAAAGATTTTTTTGTATCTATTTTATTTTAATTTTAAGTATATCTTTATCTTATTTTATTTCTATTTATTTATTCATATTTTATTTATTTATTTAATTATTATTATTATTATGATTTTATTTTTTTTTCTCTCTTCTTTTTGGTTTGGAAATGCACGAGAGTGATTTGCCGAGCGTGGTCAAGAACTAGGGGAAGAGTAGAAATATTTCATTTCCCAAAAAATAAGATTCGAGGTTTAATTGAGTTTGGCCACTCATAGGCAAGGCTGAACTATTGACATAAAATTACTTAGAAGACTTTACGAGTTAAAGATTATTTTAAAATACAAATTGTGACATTGACACCATACAATTCTCCACGTGGACACGAACATAAGATTTCATACCATATCAAACAAGTTAGAAAAAGAAGAGTTTATTTGCATGTTAAATTGTTTTGGCAATTCGTACCCTTTACATTTAATAATATCACAATGGCTGGAATTTGTAAATAATAGGTGTAGACAATTCAAAGATATGGTGAGAATGGGGATGGGATTATCTTTGAGCTGAGACAATATGAAAAAGGCTTGCTATCAGAATGCAAATATATGAAAATGGATATAGGAACAAACAACACAATTAGTCACTTAATACAAGCATTAATGGAAGCCTATATGTACAGGAACTACTCATTTAATGTTTTGTATTGATACTCTCTACATGGCAACTTAATTGGTGATCACCTGTTATGATGTAATACAGAAACCATAAAGTTAAAGTTCAGAAACCATAAAATTTAAAGTTGAAATCCTCTGAATCAAGCTTTGCATTGATACACCTCAATGAATATTCTCCCACCTCAGCCACAGCAGCGCCCTTAGAATTATTGAGGAAGGAGACCAGGTTGTCTGCAGGGTGAGAAATGACAGCACAGAATATCCCAGCGATGTATCCTCCTATAAAACTGACACCCACTTCAACAGGTGTGCTGCATTGCTCGTTTGGGGTTGGAATCACATGCTTGTATAGCGATCACATGCTTGTATAGCATTTCTACTGTGTTCTCAAATGATGCGAATTTCATCACAGTATCTGCAATAATGATACCAATATATTAATAAAACCATTGAACAGATTCAGACCCATTTAATTGTTAAAAATGTCTATGTGATAAGAAATTTTGTAATGTTGTTTTGTTTTAGGAATATGGAAGGGGTTTTTTTTTTTTTTAATGTAAGTGGGAAGTTTCTTCTACTGTATTGATCAGTAGGTTGGAAAAGATTCAAGAGGTATATTTTTCTGTTTTTATAGCATTCTGTTTGTGTTTTGCACATATGAGCAATGGGATGAGATTGAAATATTTTATTCTTGGACTTAATTATGAACTTCTTATTTTTGAAATAAAAAGTCCAAACTTAATGTAAAGGATCTTAAAGCATGTATGCCTAGGTTTATTTGATTCTAAGTGAAGAATATCTCCACCATAAAGCCTCCTTGACTAGGTGACAGAATATCACCAGCACAAAGCCTCCTTCACTAGTTAACATGGTGTTAGTTTTCATATTCTCTGAATTTAAAGGTCTATTGAAATTGAATTTAAAAGATGGATATATACAAACTGGAGAGACCTCAAGCAGATAAACTAATTTGAATATATACATAAAAAGGAAAAAAAAAATCATGTTGGTCTTTGACAAGGGTCTGTATCTAAGGATAAGAACGAGACAGGTGAAGAGCATGAACTGAGTATCAACTTCATGACAACGCCAGGGAAGACCTAAGGGCACACAGAACTAGAAGCATGTATTCAAGATAAACCAGTGACCAGCATGATACTTTACTTTCACTGACTCTGGTACTCTGGCATTCCCACCGATAAAATAAAAGCATGGGGCTCTGAAAATTCATTCAAAGACCTCCTCCTCGCCTCTCCTGCCCTGCTGCAAAATCGTTTCTGTGTTTGGTTTTGGGCTTTGAGTAATCAACCCACTTGATTGTTTGGGCTCTGGGGATTTGAGAAATCAATCGTTTGATTGTTGGGGTTTGTCAGTTCTCATACCCATTGTTTGTGGTTTTGGGCATTCAGAATCAAATCGATTGATTGATTGTTGGGTTCATTTTTGTTTCGTAATGGGAAGCAAGTAAGTCAATACATCCATAAGAGGAAATAATTATTTCAAACATGCTACCAATATTTAATAATTAACATGGAAAGCAATGGTTTAAACAAAGAAACCTGTTTCAGAAATTGAATTGCCCTTGCTATCAAGAAGTGATACTACTAGATTGTCTCGGAGATTCAGTACAGGACTGCACCAGAATTGACATGGTCATAAAAGACGGAAGGGCATAAACCAAGTTTGAGTTAAACGTTTGCATGAGAACCAGTCACTTACAATGTAAAATCTGAATTCCATGCTGTTGTCCTGTCTCCATCTGCCTTGGAGGGCTTTGTCTGGTACTCCCTTTTCCCAACATTAACTTAAACACACGAAAAGAGGAAAATAATCAAAACGATTAATTTTACTCATCACAGAAGAGAAAAAAACAACTGCATGTTAGGAAGTACTTAAAATGGGAGTTACACATTGGAGATGCCACCAACAGCCTGGGTTGAACAACATAAATCTTAAACATACAAAATTGAAAGAAAACCATACCTTTTATTGACACATATCTGCCTTCTGTTCAATAAGATCAACAACAACAAAAAAAACATTTGCAGTGAGGACCTTGCAAGTTAATCCCTGAAGTTCATTTATATAAACTATTTCACCAAATAAAAACATAATCACAGCGCAAGAAAGATCAGTTGAAATATTTTTTCATGTTAAAACTGAAAGTTGGAATCTTGGTGTAAATTCAAGCAGTCACTTAAGTAGCATGCTGAAATTTGAGAAATCGAAAGTTTCGATGAGTTTCCTCCTATAGGATTCTTCGTCCTACCACATATATGTCTAAAATATCTGGCAGATAATCGAGACCGTGGCTCTCCACTGCCTGTGGTGAAAAATTCGACTGAAGGTTTGTCCAGAGAAAGAGTAACTAAAATTGATAAAATTCTCAATTATAGATTGTACAGCTATTTAATGTTCAGCACAAACGATAGTCTTTAAAAATGCTTATCAGTATAAACGATAGTCTTTAAAAATGCTTGTGATAAGCTAGCTGCAGCAGCTGAATCTCACGCACTTGCCTTACTTGCATGGGGAGGTACGAAGAAGGTTTTTTTGGTGTAATGGTGACTTAGCATGTATCCACGGAAGATGAAGAGTGTGATAAATGCATCCCCTTTAGTAATATGGTGTCCGTCTTTCCAAAGTAGAAAGGCAGAGAGCAGAGGAGTTCACTATTGCAGATTAAACAAAGAATGGAAAAGAAACAGAGTGGACTCCTTTTTTTTTGGTCTCAAACTGGAATGAGAATTTAGAATTTTTGGACAAAGGTTAATTTCTAAAGATCGGCTATCACTATTGCATCTGGTAAAACTATTCCATAAATGCCAGATAGAGGTCAATTACAACATATCTTTTGAGACTTGAACTCACTCAGCTAGGTAGATAAACAAATTGCTCACCAAATCATTCAAGTTAAGATCCTTTAACAAAAAAACAGAGTAAACTTACTCAATACAGTTTAGAGTATTTATTTCGGATAGTAAAAATTAAACCTCGTCTTGTCATTTCTGAATAAAAGTAGTCTTGAAACTTGAAACACCAAAATATGCATCCACAGAACATGAAGCCGGAATTAAGAATTTACTGTTCTAACCTGTTGCCTTGGAAGGAAGATTTACAGACTCGAGAACTGCATAAAATGAAAGCACAAATACTATAATTTAGTCTATAAACCTCTTGACAACGGAAACTAAAGAGATCGAATAGCACAGAGAAAAGAGTAAAATACAACAATCATTCACTAGACAGGAAAGTTCAATTACACTGATGGCAATTTTTGCATGCTAAAATTTGTTCAGACTTTTCAGATCAGATGCTTACCTGATACTCGAATGCTTCCAGGCATTGGATAAATATCTTCTGTTTTAATCTTCAGGCTATACAATGGAAGAAAAAGCTACTTATTTTCTTTCTCTGTAACTAGTCCTTGTCCTGTAAGAAGGTAATCAAGCTAAATCAGAGAAATCTCAAGCTGCCCAATCTTCTTTTAACCTTTCTTTTATAGTACAAGCCAAGTTGCAGTTCGAGCCCAATACAAATTATAAGCACAAACCAGACAGATTACAGAGACAGAAATCAATTGTCCGAGTTCTAAAACCCATATAATAGGTTTTGCTGCCAACCAAGAAGATGAAGAGAACATACACACGTGTGACTCTTTTTGCCTTAAATACCAAAAAAGAAGCGAATCTCAATATTTACAATTGGATTAACATTTTCTAGTGAAAAGGATTTTCATCTTTTTCTTTATCCTCTACAGTTTATAAATTTCTGTTTAACTTTGTTCGTTGCTTGCTATTACATAATTCTAGAAGTTGTAGTGACCAATTTGGCAGCTACAGGACAGTATACCTATAAATATCACATATGTTTTAGCACACCTTGCTTCCCTGGACACAAACCCTCAACAGAAAAAGAAGATAATACAGTTTAAAAAATTCCAAATCTAAATATAGTATGTAAAACTTGGCAGACAGAGACATGGGCTTGGTAGATTCATGCGGCTGCAGATTGCAAAGAATGGAAGATAAACTTACAAGGAATTTCGCGTCCCCATAGCGGACCAATGCCCTTTTACAAACTGCAATCCACACAGAAAGAAATGCAGTTGGGTTAGAAAAAAAGCAGGAGGGAGCATATTCATCATTGCAGGCCATCTGGAAAATCCAGGTTGTGTTTGCATCCTCATTTTAATGGCCTCCATGGGACAGAGGGCAAGATGAGCAATGACCTTTGCAGAGGCCAAAGCTGCAAGGTAGATCAATGTCTTGTACTTGGCAGCATACTCGGTTCCTGCAATGTCTGAATAGTACTTTTTGAAGAACTCATAGAACCCATATTTGAATGCACGTTGTGCAGTGTATTCCATCATAGTTGGAGCCCAACCCTTGAATAACCCCTTAATTCCTTGCTCTTTTATGACCATGTTCATGCCAGTAAACGTGTTCTTGTATTTCACAGGGTCAATCTGAGATCACAGGAATGAAAAGTAAAAGTAATGCAATTAGAGCAAATAAAAAATTTAGGGCTAAATTTCTTATTAGCTATTTGAATTCAGTTGAACAAAGATAACTATTTTAGTTTAGAAATGATATATGAAAGGTAATAAATGCATCGCTACTAATTAATAGTTGCCAACAAATCGAATTCCTGACATGATCAATAATTACCTTCCACGTGAAGCAACAATCTAATGTTGCTGAGACTCAGAAACACGCTGCAGGCATTAAAACCGATCGTATTTGTTAAATTAACATCACCCTTCTATATGAAATAAACTCATGTAAGCATATAAATATTTGTCATTGACTAAGCATCATACTGACAGAAGAACTCGTAATGTTGATTATTTTCCTTCCATTGAACATGAGACTAAAAACCATTAGATAGGTAGGCAAAATTACAGCCCATGTGTATGTGCACCATTGTTCTGACCGTACAGGAACTGAGCTCATCATTAAGGTGTTGTGCTGAATATGACTCCATTAAGCCATCCCCTGAAAGCACTACGATACATGTGCAATTTCCAATGAACTCAAACTGAAAACTACTGACTGACATAGCTCAGGGATTGAACTTATCTCAACTGACTTAATATGACCTTCCACTAAACATCAGATTAAAGTCAAGGAGAATCCCAAGACATGAAGAATTGAGCTCGTATGTGCAATTGCCTTCCACTAAGCATGAGAATGGGAATCCATTATAACCCATAATCCATAGTAACATAAGGGCTCAAGTTAGGTGTAAAATTGAATTGATTACATAATACACAGAAATCAAACGAATGAATGCTAAATGGAAATTTCTAAAAAGAGAACAATCCATTCACACAGCTCTTTGCACTATGATGCACACTTGTCTGCATATTGAACTTTTGATTGCCCATAGACAATTGTTTACGGAGAGAAAAATTAAAATCAACAAGTACCAATAACAGCTTTATATAACATAACGCATGCTACAACATAAGTATGAATATTGATTGAAAAGTGTTGAGCAGTAAACATAGAACTACTGTTTGATAGTTGTCAACTGGCATCAAACTCATGAGTTCTGATCAAAATTTGTTGTGATCAGTAACCCATAATAGCAGTAGATCCCATGGCTATAAGACAAACTTTAATCAAGAGAACCCATAGGAACCTTCAAATTTTTTTTTTTGTATATACAAAAATTTCTGAGTAGGAAGAGTTTGGAAAGTAAGATGTGTTGTATATTTTTCAAAGACAAAATAAGATGTATTGACAAAATTGCATCATGTGTAGCATAATGGTTAGATGGTTTTGCAGTAGAGGGAAAACTAGTCGTATAGACAAGGTGTTGCTCGACAGCGACAGCACCATTTCACGTCCAGAGAAGGTACACGGTCAAGATAGTGTGCTCGGAGTGCTCTGTGTGCATCCCTTTCATGAATATGGATGAGGAGATTCATCCAATTTCTGATCCGTTGAAGTATTTGTATTGTGGGGCGCAACCGGTAAAGAGGCAGCCTAGGTGGACGTAGGAAGCGCTCCTGCACATTTAGAAGCGCAGCTTCTTGTTGCTTGATTTCTATGCAAAATTGTTGGAGTTGCGAGATATATTTATGGTCCATTATGTTCCTGCACAAGAAATGAAAGCATGTTAGTGACTGATGTATAGAAGATATAGTGAAATGGGAAAGCAGAATAGTAAATAGCTAGTGGGATGGCAAGGCACCAATAGTAGAGGGGTTTGAAGGAGCTTGAGTAACAGATTTTGAGGTGAGAAGAGCTTCTTCTTTTTTCCTGCGTATGACGAAAGGGTTCTCCTTCATCTGGGAATAGCGAGAGAAGGAGAAAGCAGGGGAGATGCACAGGTCATTTAATGACCGAACTCGTGATACTACTGTGAAAGTGAGACCCTGTCGATCAATGTTTCCGATGTCGATTGTTGCCTTATCCAGCGTCATGCCTTGTGATTTGTGGATTGTCAAAGCCCATGCCATGCGAAGCGGAATTTGTGTGCGTGAGCCCCTTGTTATGGGGGGTATCGGCACAAATTTAGGATTTGAAGGATCCCATGGTGGACCTTTGTAGTGAAGAAAGTCGACTACGACAAATAATGGCAGTTCGGGCGGTTTAGTTGTTGGTGCATATACGAGTTCGTGGACGGTGCCGAGGGCACCATTGACAAGGCCAGCCTCAATCCACAAGTTGCTTGTTAGAATAACTCGTTGTCCAATGCAAAGGAGAATTTTTGCAGCTAGTTGTTCATCTTCCACGTTGTTGCCTCTAAATTCCTTCCTTTGGGTAGCGTAGCAACGTGCGATTGGTTGGTTGAGTGTTTTCAACATGGTTTTATTGTGCATGTCAACAACCTCATTTGTGGCGTATAGATGCATAGAATTTGAAAATGACTGGACCTCAGCTGCAGGAAGGTTTGTTTTTGAACGTGTCATAAGAAGCTTCCAATCATCAATAGTGGGTGTTGCATTGCGAAGGTTGGAGAGGAGTTCGCGGAAGGAAATCTGAGCAGGGCTAGTTCCTTGTTGACGAAAAATTGTTGAAAGTGTAACCACAGTATCAAAGCTTTGCCATAGTGCAGTGCCACGAGAAGTGCCTACATACATTGGTGTGTCTTTGACAGGTGGAAGCTGGGCAAGGTCCCCGATGAGAATTATAGAGCGTCCACCAAAAGGGTTGCTTTTATTTGATGGGAATGCCTCCCGCAAGCGATCATCGATTTGAGAAAGCAATTTAGGACCAATGAAGCTCATTTCATCAATTAGAATGTATTTCACATCTCGGAGTTGTTCTTGAAGGTTTAGGAGGGCTTGTCCCTCTAAAGGTTGCATAGAGGATATAGGGATGCGAAGAGCAGAGTGGATTGTCAATGCATTGATGTGGAATGCTGCAACACCGGTCGGAGCAAGCAAGAGGAGGGGGCTTGGTCCATTGGTGGAGTTTTCAAGGAAGGCATTTTTTAGGCATTCAATTAGGAATGACTTTCCAGTACCAGCAGTGCTTTGGATTATCATTTTTAAAATTGATCCTGTAGCGTGTGTGTGGAAGTCGGAAAAAATGATATTGAATGCAATGGTTTGGCTTGGGGACAAGGAGGAAAGCGAATGTGGGAATGGAGTTTGGGTTTGGTGGATTGTTGTGGAGGAGCGGTTGAAGTTGATGAAGCGAATGGCTGTTTCTTGCAATTGTGAAGGGATAATGGAGTTGGCCCAATTATAATTTGCATCAAAGTCACGATGGCCAAGCATTTCAATTTCATCGAGAAGGATGTTGTTGCTTGGGTGGAGTTGAGAGAGAAATTTCCATTCAGGCATGTCGAGCGTGGGGGCATGGGGAGGGGCATCAGGAGATGAACAGCAAGAGTCGGCATCGGCAGGGCCGATTGGGGTGCGGTGGACATGCCAAGCTTGATATGTATGTCTAGTTTGTTCCCAATGTGCGACAATGGCCGCGTTGGATGTGCCGATGTCGTCAGGGAGTGTACGGAAAGGGCAGTATAGAAGGAGTTCACTCCAACAGAAGTCCACATAGGATGATGAGTCTTTCAATGGGATGGAGGTGAAACGAGGAAGGACACGTACAACCATAGGAGGGAAGATCTGTTTCCAAGCTGTTTTTTTGCGGCGGGAGGAGAATGTCCAAGAGCATGCAACTTCAATAAGAGGAAAATCCTCGAGTGCAGGTGGTCTATTCATGTATGAGACGATGAAAGGTGTCGATGGAGGATCACCATCCAATTGTTGTGAAACACGTTTGAATATTTGTTTTTTCACATTGAGGGATACAAAAGAACGACTGCACTTTACTAGTGGGAGTTTTTGCAGCATGTGGCATGTTTCCTGTGCACCAATGTCCCGATCACCGAAAATTTTGGTCAGAACTTTGCGGACGAAAGTAATAGTAGGAGCATCAGGTGGGGAACATTGGGAGAGATGGGAAAGAATTTGGTAGTAGCTTTCAGACTTTGCCTCTGCTTTTGCTGCATACTTTGAAATGTAGTTCAACACAGCATGGCGTCATAGAATTGGTTGGAAGTCCATGTTTGCCCTCCAAATTGCAAGAAGATGAGCGTTGTGCACATTTAGCTTGTCATCATTTCTAAGAGGGGCGTACAATTTACGGCCAGTATTATCAATGTGAAGAGATGATGCGTCGCGAACTTCCCATGGGGCTCCATAGTGGCAACTTGTTTTGTTATTTCTTTTGCGCAAACATGTACTAGAGTGGCAAGTTGTGTGTCTTTGAACAGAATTGACAAGTTGCTCATAGTCTTGCAATTGATTGCCTGTAAGAATTTCATGTGTCTGGAGGAGGCATGGGTCTTGGAGAGATGAATAATTTAGCCCAACCGCCCGGTTTTGAATGGGACGAGGGTTCCAAGCAGTGATGTATGCATCGAAGAAATCTTTAGCTGCACGGACAGCAGAAGCATTGGTCCAATCCAAAGTGTCCATAGTAGGTGCATTTGGAAGCCATAAGAAACCATGGATATGTGCAGAGCCGCGATGTTTCCATTCATACCTTAAAAAAAAGAAAGGGGAAAATAAATAAGATGGATGCGTGGAAGTGAAGTTAATGAAAGGTAAGAGATGGAAGGAATAGTATGCATACCTGCACCAGTAATCCTTTACAAGGAGTCCTTTAAGTAGCACTTCTTCGAGGAATATTGTGAATCTACAATGGATGTATTGAGATGCACGGTGAGGGTTTGCAACAACATTTTGGATTCTCCATCGAGTTTGCTCATGTGAATTGGATGGAGGGTTGGAAGGCATGGTTCTATGCAATTCAGGCCATTTGGTATCAGCTGCACTGAGTGTGAAGAATATGGTAGGGGTACCTTGTTGAATGATCATGTCGTGAAGCTCATGTCTAGCTCTAGTCCAGAATGAGCGACTGTCGTGCAAGGATGATCCAAAGCGCATAATCTGGTCTGGGATGGTGGAAGGGGGAATTTGTTGAAGGTGGTGGCGAAGGTCAGCGATTGTTGTTGGAAGGGTGTTTGAAAGGTCTCTTTTCATGAAGACAGAGGTAGTTGCTTGGCTGCGATGGCGCATGATGAGGTTGTACAAGTAGTAGCGGAAGCGAGGATGTTGTGCAAAACGGCTGTCATGGTAGTGTATTAGATGCAAAGCGTATTCTTGCATATCTACTTTTGCAATTCTTGGTTGATTAATCATTGCAGAGCCGGTGGGGAAGAGGGTGGGGAAGGCCATGGAGAAGAGGCCTTCTGTGCTGTATTCATTGATTGGGGAGAGGTCAATGATGGGCCATTGAAGTGAATGGATGGGCGAGTGATTGGGGGATTCTATGTAGGCAAGTATTTCATCTATTTCGGAATGAGAGTTTGGCAGATTTGCAACAAAGGAGGATGGGTGGAGGTCAGATGGGCATGGTTGGGGAAGTCCAGAATCACAATTTTCAAGAATGGCTTGTTGGAGTGGGATGGAAGATGTGTTGGCATGGCGTAGCATGTTGGAAATGTTGGTGGGCACAATAGGCAAAGCATTCAGGGAATTTTGGTTAGTGTGGACATCTTTGTAATACGGATCATTTTGTAGTTTGAATTGCAATGCTGCATGAACACGTGATCTACTGACAAAAAAGTCGTACGAATTTTCGTCAGAACTAGTTTTGTTTACAACAAGGATGTCTAGTTCTGATAGCATGCGAGGAAGAGAGGTCACAATATTAGTGATATCTTGAGGAAAGCTAATAGTGTGGCCGGAATATTTTAGTTGGCCACCACGTGCATGGGTGACTTGAATAATGGGGTTAACACGAGCAATCAACATCTCTTCAACTTGAGTGAGGCAAGAGAGGACATGGGGTTGGATACCTGGGTCCATGTTGTTTGTGAAGGAAAAACGGTGGGTTGTTCGTTCACCAAGACAATGGGCACAACAAATGTTTCCATTATTTGTTTTTGTTTTCATGGATGGGTAAGCTTCATAACAAATTGAGCAAACTTGGATGGGACTAAGTGCATCAATTCTTTCACGGAAGCGAAGATGTGCATGTTGGAGTTGGATAGGGAGGAATTGTTGCATAGGTGGAGTAGGAGGAAGATGCTGCGGGGCATGGAAAGGGTGGGTAAGAGGCAAAGGAATTGCAGGGTATGGAAAGGGCTGGCTAGGGAGGGGAGTTGTAAGGGTGAATGGGAAAGTTTGGGCGAGATGTAGTGGAAGGAGGGTACTTTGTGAAGGAATGGGAGTTTGGTGTGTGGTGGATTGAGAGAGAAGGTTGGCCTGGCGAGTTGCAAAGAGGAGACGACGACGTGCAGTAATTCTTTCTTTGTTAAGTGCGTAGTGGCGGCAACGTTGTTCCCTTTGCAAACTGTTGTCTGGTGTGGTTGGCATAGCTGTTGTAAAAAAGGAAAGGCATGTCAAATGCATGAAGTATAATGAAAGAAGAGGGAAGCATGAAGATGCAACACTCTATTTCATATTTTTATGTTCTATTATTTATTATTTTTGGCGAGAATTTTTGTTGTGTTATGTATTTCATCATAGAAATAGTCATATGGAGATGGTGTGAGTGAATTTTGAAGTGGAAATGTATTGAATATGGTTTGCATAAAAATGAGTGTTGCATATTTGAAATTAGAGAATATGTCTTTTGAAAGAAAGAACATGTTGCATTTGGTGGCTAGAGGAAATGAAAGGCAGATACTGTATTTTTTGCAAAGAAGAAGAAGCAAATTTTGTATTATATTCCATACTAAGCATAGCATGTTGACATTTGCATTTATAAAATGTGTGTTTTGCAAACAAGATGAAGGCATGAAGGAGGAAAGGGAAAACGACATTTGTAAATGTTCATATACTAAGAAGGGCCATTACAACATAGCGGAATAACATATAAACAAGATGCAATGAAGAAACGAGTTGATACCTATACATTTAGGAGGACTATTAGAAAGGGAAAGGGGTTGTAAACATATAGTAACGATTACAAAATATAGATGCAAAATTGACGATGCATGTCAAGTGAGGGAAAAGAGCGTTGAAAGTTGAACAATGGGAAGAGGCAAGAAATGTATGCCTAAAGGCGGCGACATGCTTTGTTCGCAGGGGAAGTTGGAGGTTGCAAGAGTTGAAGGAGGATTTTCGACGCATCAGCAAAAGGCGGATCTTCTGCGTGCATAAAAATTGGTCGCAGTCGTTCAATGCCGTTGAAGGTGTCTCTCTTTAAAGATAGTGTGAAGAGGAATTGTCGCCCTTTGATTTTGCTATATATGTCAACGACAGCTTGAGGATCTGCTGACAAGAGGAAAAGGTCCTCTGCAGAGATGCCTAGGAGGCCATTTGCGGCGTCGTCAAAAGCGAAAACATTTTCGAGGTGGCCAATGTGATCGTGCAGCTGGAGGCGGAGAATGTAGCGGTAGTCACACTTGGTGAAAGACCCTTCACACTTTGAGCAATGCCACGTGGCATCATCTTGTTGTATAGCCTTTTTCATGCATTGCATACCATCAATGGTAAGTGGGCATGCAAGGAAGTAGAAATCATGCAAGTCAATTGAGGTAGCAGTAGCACGGAGCGACATCCATGGGACATTTTCTCCAGGTGGAATTGAGAGGATGTCAGAAATTGTTTTTGTAGCAAGTGGCCTCTTGCTGGTGCTTGAGTATTTGTGGCTAAGCGAGGGCGACGAAGATTGAATGCCTTCTTTTTCGAACCATTGCTTAAGTTCCACCGTTTCAGCGATCTTTGGATCGATAACAAGGGAGGTGGTAGGGATTGTGCTGATAGTTTTGCCGTTGAACTCGATGACCCTGCCACCTCGAATTGCAAGGACTGTAACTGCACGAGCCATGCGAAGTTGAGAGAGTTCACACCCTTCAGCATGGCAGTGTTCTCCCCACAAGGTCACATCAATGCTGTTTCCGGACATGTCGCGAAGAGAAATTGTCTTTCTTGGAGTTTCAGAGCCATCGCGTTTGCGGACAATAGAGGTGGGAGAGAGTGAGCTAACAATACCTATGACATCAACGATTGAGTTAGCAGGTGAGAGTTTAAGGGAATTGATAGGTACAAAGTGGAAGGTGTGGGAAGGAATTGTGAGGTCATCATTCAAGACTTGAGAAACTGTTGATGAAGAGAAGAGGACAATTTCAAATGGGCGTCTTAGATGGTTATAGGAAGGGTTGGGGACCTTTATGGTGCCATTTGAAACATTGTAGATTTGGCCAACTTGAATGAGAGCATGAAGGGATTCAGCTAATTCATTGAAGGCAGACACGTGGATTTGCTCGTTTTCGTGGTCGACAAGGTCAAAGCCTAGTGACTTCCCAGAGCCACGTGCATTGGTAAAATGTCGAAGGGGTGTTTTTGAAAGGACACGGCCTTGGATGGACCAAGTTTTCCTTGTAGGGGAGAGTGCTTTAAAAGGGAGAGTTGTTGAAGATGATGCGGCGGGGTCTTGGGAGGAAAATGAGTGAATGTCAAGGGACGGTGGTGATGAAAAGGGAGAGGCAGAAGATGAGGATGATGTGGCTTGGACCATTTGTTTAGTAGAGAGAGTAAGAGGGCATGGGTCACCAACCAATGGGGCAACGCGCTGGACTACTTCAAGCTCGAGAATAGAGAGTGACCTGCAAAAACGAGCAATGTATCAATGAAGTGGAAATGTAGAAATTTAGAAAATAATAAAGGAAATAGAGGGATATAAGGGAAAAACATGTATAGGGGAGGAAGGTGTGAGGCGTTATGTAGTAAACGTACATTGTTTGATGCGAATACGTGCATGAGCATCTCTTCAAGAGAACAATGGAACCTACAGCCAAGTGGCCATCCTGCGCGAGGAAGTGTGCGAAGAAGGGAGAAGGGCAGAATGCTTGTGAACACCATCGGAAAGTGAAACGCGGTATCGAGCCGTTGAAGTCCGGGCAGAGTTGATCTGTGCAAGTTCAACAATTTGGAGGGTTGGTTGCTGGTCGGTAGCACCAGCTAGTAGAGAAGGAAGACAATTGCAAGATAATGACGTCTCCATGGTAGAACGGGTGGCTTGTAGAAAACAATATGCTGCAAGCGAATAGAGATAGTAAGGTCAAGATAGTGAAGAAGAACATGTCCAGATAAACGAAGGGAAAATTCGATATTGCTAATTTGTGAGAGATGAAATGTAGAATTGCTAATTTGGATGATTTCCACTCTTCAATTAATAATGACAAATTTGGTATATGGAAGATGCTATTGCAAGTTGCACAAGTGGAAGTTGTGCAAATATGTTCCTTACAATGCAAATGTGCAAATATTGCAAGCTGCACAATAGGTATAAAAGGAAAGGAAATAGTAATGTGAAATAGGCCTATTTGTAAATGAGCTTGTGAAGTACGGTACTTGCAAATGTATATCTTGAATATTGTAAGTGGTTTTTTCAACTTATTGAAAATCATGTTTGATACGACAGATACACATGACAGTTTGAAACATAAGCGCACAAGCAAATGGAATACATTGATTGAAAATAGAACTGTTACTACTATATTTTGGCACCCATAATTTTGGAATTACACAATTGTTTTTTTTCATTAGATGATAAAAAAGAGGCATACATCCTACAAAAGACAGCAAAGGGCATTGCAAGAAATGATATATATATTTACAACCAAAGCAGGATAAAGAGAGGAGGAAACTGTTGGCATGGCTCTAACAGGCAACAGCCATGTAACTGAACTACCAAAGTAACCATATTTGTAAATGAGCTTGTGAAGTATGCTACTTGTAACTGTATATCTTGAATATTCTAAGTGGTTTTTTCAACTTTTTGAAAATCAAGATGCACATGACAATTTGAAACATAAGTGCACAAGCAAATGGAATACATTGATTGAAAATAGAACTGTTACTAATACAATTTGCCACCCATGATTTTGGAATAACATAATTGTTTTTTTTTTCATTAGATGATAAAAAGAGTCAGACATGCTACAAAATACTGCAAAGGGAACTGAAAAAAACGATAAATGTATTTACAACCAAGTAAGGATAAAGAGAGGAGAAAATTGTTGGCATGCCTCTAACAGGCTACAGCCATGCAACGGCTACAGCCATGTAAAAGAACTACCAAAGTTGCAAAAGGACGAGTGTAACAGCTTGAAATGATTTTTATTGTACTTGTGCTCAAGAAGCATGCAAAAGGAGGTAAACGAATTTCACATGAAAAACAACAGAAATTAAGTATTCTATAGATCTCATGTTCCTCAATAAGATGGTTGCAGTCACATGTAATACAGAATATAAGAAAAATGTATGTTGCCATATGCAGATATATTGTAGAGGGATTTTATTTTTTTTGTTTAGAACTGTCACAACTATAATCCGCCACCCATAGTTTTGGAATTACATAATTGTTTTTCATCATGAGATGATAAAAAGAGGCACACATCCTGTTATGAGATCATATTAAAACAGAAAGACCTCAAATGATGAACAACCAACAAAATGCATAAGAGAAAAACCATTTCATCTCTGTATTTCTTAAATGAAATACAGAGATTCGGTCAATATATGACTAAGTATTCTTAAAGATTCGGCTTAATTATATTTTCATATAAAGTATTTCCATCACAAATGAATTGAAGCCAGGTGCGAGGGAATCTAGGGAAGCTGTTATAGAAGTCATTAACAAAATTTGAATATTATTCTTTAAGCTGCAATTTTCTTGTGAAAATTTATGTGTGATGTCCTTTTATAATGACATACTATTATTATTAAAAGAAACTGAAATATCTTTTATCTTCATCACAGCATAACTAGGTAATCCAACGGTAAATAATGGAACGAATCAAGTAAACTTTACGAATGGTAATTTGTTAGTTATCTTGATGAGTAAACAAAGTCATTATTGAAGTGGGATTACTGGTTATGGTTTCTGAGCTGTTCATTTTTCCAAGGCATTACTGGAAATTTGCCTACTAAATTTTGTTAAAGCTACGTGAAATCATACCAATATAAAAAGTGCTTAAACCTCTACAATACCTTCAATTTGCAATCTTACTAAATGATTTTATCATGATTCAAAGTAGTATTTATGGATATATGACAGTGGGCATGAAATTTCCCAGAATCACAAAATAAACAAAAACTTCATACAACTCTGTTATTATTACCTTTTCATTGCTGGTTAGCTGAAAAAGTGTGATAATGACTATGACGATCACCTCTCCATCTAATTATTCTTATTCGTATTTGTGATAATGACTATGACAATCACCTCTCCATCTAATTATTCTTATTCATATTCATCATTTCAACACTGGAAAGGAACACTAATTGTAAAGTCTTCCAAACACGCAGAAATCATGCCACATATTTGTCAAATTAAATGAAAAGGGAGTGAGGTATAAAAGAAAATTCAATCAACCATCCTTGAAAAAGACCGGACAAACCAACAAGCAAGCTATCTATCTCAATATCTAAGAAGTCGTCTACCCACTGATGTCTAACGAAGTGAAAGTGAATACAGAAAATGAAATGAAATACTGAGGATTGTGGACTCTTCCCCTTCAAGCGCATCAGATATAAAACCATTTGATCTGTGTATTTGTTAAATGAAATGGGAATGGAAAACCTACCAGCCGAATCAGATATAAAAAATAAATTCAAACAGGCATCTTTGAAACAATACCGGACGGCCACAATTGAGCTATCCCTATCGCAATATCTAAGAAGCCGTGAAGAAAAATTACCGGGTGATGTCGAATGAAGTGAATGCAGAAAATGAAATAATCGGGACTGCACACTCTTCTCCTTCAAGGGCACGGTGCTACAATCTGTTCTGCGTTCTTCTCTCCTTTCTGCACTCTTCTCTTATCTGAGTTCTTTCCGTTCTGTGCCCTTCTCTTATATGAATTTAAGCCTCCCAGTATTGCTTCCTAATCTGCAAGTCAGCCCTGCAGTCAATTATGGTTGCGACCATGCTATCTCCAGAAGTATGCAAAATAAGGTAAACGAATTTCACATGAAAAAACAACAGAAATTAAGTATTTTATAAATATCGTGTCCCTCTATAAGATGGCTGTAATCACATGTAATCCAGAAAGAGATAAAGATATCACGCAACAGAAGCTCTGTTTGGACAAAAACCACAGGGTACTGAAGCTTAGAACAATTGGAAAAAACAAAGCGCACAACACAATACAAGGGAGAAACTGGTAGAATTTAAGAAGCTGAATAGTAAACAAAATTCCAACTCTTCTGTAACAGAAGCTCTGTTTGGACGAAAACCTAAGGCTACTGAAGCTTAGAACAATTGGGGAAACCAAAACTAAGTGCACAACACAAAACAAGGGAAAAGTTGCTAGAATTTAAGAAGCTGAATTGTAAACAAAAGTCCAACTCTTTTCAAGAACTAGCATCAATCTGAAGCATAATGCCAATACATAGCCTAAATTGCACCAAACATGTTGACTAATTCAAAGTTCCCGATTTTTTACACAGTATCTCACGAAGCTCATTTGCAATCAACACAGAAGAACTATTAGCAGCTGTTACCAAATAGTCAATTTGCTGCAACAATATGAAGATGCTACCCAACCTGATTCAGAAAATATGCAAATTTGAGAACAGGCATTTGTTTGCGGGCGAACATATGAAGACGGAGGATGAACGCATTTAAGCACACCCGTATATGGCAAGTTTCAGCATTAATGAAGCAGCAGTCACCACGAAGCAAGTGTATCTGCATATTTAATGCTGCAACAACCAAACATTCATTCCAAATCTGGGCGATTTCTTGGATTTTGGAAGTAGGCTGAGAGGCGTTGCTGCCACGCTTGAGCATTAACGAGACGCGGCTGGTAAATCGTGCGAGGAGAACTGTGAGCTGTAAACACTGAAACAGCGAGCCAGCAATTACTCTGAGAACTCCATTCAGGCAAATCGTCCGAGGTGGAGGTAAGAGCAGCATCGTGCGAGCTGGACTGTGAGCTGACCTGGTAAATCGTCTGAGGTGGAGAAAACAGCGAAGTCGAACCAGCAGCCGGCAAATGGCACATTCTTAGTGGCTCGAAAGACGATGGCAAAGTCCTCTGATTGGCTCCAGCAAAAATGCATTCAGCAAAACCCAACAAAGGGAACGCCTTTCGGCGTAACAAGGAACCTATTTCATTCTAATCAAATTTTGAAGTGATTTTATTTAATGGGAAAAACAAAAAAAACAAACCAATTTCAAAAGAAGATAAAAAATTAGACAATGCTTAGCTTCACCCATTTAAAAAAGACACCTTCCATATAACAAGTTAGTAATGTAATATCCCATATTTGTCATATAATTGAACAAGTGAATAACCAAAGTACACAAAGGGTCCAACTTAATATAAAGACTACACCGTCATTTCTAAAATCTCTTTCTTATTATGTTTTGTCATAAGAAAAGAATTGTGAATTAAAAATTTGTTATGTTTTGTCATAAAAATAAAGATATGAATTAAAATATCTATAATAAAGAAATAAATTTGTATTTGTAACGTTTAATTTCATTAATGAATTATTGTCACACCTTTATAACACATCCACAAGAGTAGATGTATGAGACTTCGTCATCACATTGTGATGAATATGGTGTTTGCAAATAATGGTAAATTTGGACATTATTTTCAACCAACATACTTGTATTTTGATAATACTTATGGGAATATGAAATATATATAAAGTTATTTAAGTAAAAAAATAATAGATAAGTGTTATTGTGAACATAATGTAATACAATTTGAGTGAGATTAATGGTTAAGAGCATGTGTTTCCTCTTAAGAGGTTACAAGTTCAAACCTAGAGGGGGTAGAGTATGTATTCCTTCGTAGACTTAGCAGTCAAATCGCTACGTGGAGGTGGATCCCTTGTCCCACAAACAGGGGGGTCTCATACACCAATTTGGTGTCTCGCTTGGCCATGACCTTAAAATTGGATTATTAATATTATTATTATTATTAAAAAGTCCGTGAACTAGAGGTACAACGACGGAAGGCATTGAATTTCACCTGATCCACCCAGGATCAAACCTCCGTGGAGACATATGCCTGTTGTGTCTTGGCTAGAAGAGTAGGCGACCCCATAGCGGACATCTCAGCTCCTGTTGAGGCATAAGTTAAATGCTACAGTGCGGCTTGCAGGCTGTTGCACCTAGCCTAGGTTTATAGTGGCAGCTGGTTGGATTTGAACCTGGGCCTAGCTCAGGAAAAGCCCCACCAGTTACCAATTCCCCTAGATCTAAAAAAAAATATTATTAAAATATAAAGGAATTACAAGAAGGTTTCACCTACTAGAATGTTCCTTCTCTAAAAAATTATTAGGAGATAAAGAGCACTATATAAAGTAGTGTAATTATTGTAATGGAGCACACAAAAAAACAGTATAGCTATATCAAACATTACTCACTAGAGGAATGCATCTTTCTTCAAGAAATAATATATGATGTTGCCCTATCTCAAGGATTTTGTCTATTATTCCCTTGTGTTCAATATTTTATGAATGATTTAGTTTATATGTTAAAGTTTTATTTAATCTTATATTTTATCCATTAAGGTACATAAACATTTGGTATCTAAGCACTTTTTTGGGCTAAGGAAAAGCAATAATTTTTTTCTTTTTTATATTTTTTTAAAGGGAAAAAAGTGAGTGGTAAACTTAAAATTAAGTTTTTAACTTCGTGAGAAGAACTTTAAGAAACCAATTGCAGATTTGAAATTCTATTGAAAAAATACGTAAGTTATAAATAAGCGTTGTTTGAAATGAAGTCCAAGAAGTGGAGATATCGCTAAGCCAAAATCAATTACTTCAATATTTTCATAAAGCAAGATTTGCAAATCATATATATTTAGAGGAATAAAAATCATTTTTTAGTCAAACCAATGTCATTAGATATATAGTGGGTGTGCCATTTCATAGTTTTGGTTATAATAACAAATCAAATAAATTTAGCCGCAATTATGCATATTTTTATCTAGTTACTTCAAGGGGACTCATTGAAAAGTAACTGATTTTTTACAAACTCTAGTTATATTTTGATAATGTAAATAATACTATTTTATTGGAAAATAGAATGGTTATAATATTAAAGAATTATTATAAAACCAAAAACCATTACAGAAAGTAGTGTAAAATAATTTTTAGAGGAAATGCTCCTATATGATGGAAAGCATTGGAGTATTTTAAGATGATGATTCTTTATTGAAGAATATAAAAAATTACTTATAGAAAAATGATTTCATGCTATAAGGCTTATAAAGAAAGCATAAAGAGTTATTTTCATTTGGAAAATATATATATTACAAATTCATGGGTGTATTCAATAAGAGAATGTGACTTTCTCTATAAACTCTAGGAGATAAATAGGCTACAAAATTGTCAATAGTAGCTAAGAATATTAATAGCACATAGGTTAATGGTGAAAATGATTACGTTTCTAAACATTTGAAGATTCCTATAGATAAATATGCCTTGCATTCAATTTTTTATGTTATAGATATATACGATGTGGTTTTTATTCTTGGATATTGTCAAACACACGCATGGTATGCACAAGACAGGAAAGATAAGCATTAGATGCATCTATTATTCACAATGATACATATTTATCATACATTGGAGTGAACCTTGGATTCATCTTCCAAGGTCTCTTGGACTCCTCTTAACTTTTCAACTCCCACACTAACCCTAGGAGGATTATTGGTCCACCATTCCCCCCCCGAATCTGAAGGGGTATGTATGAGTTCAAGAAGAGAGTTGTAATACAGATGTGAAAATTATACATGGAAACACTACGCTGAATGAAATCTCTGAGATATAGGTATAGGTGGTGGTTTAAGGATGACCACCAACACTGTAATGATTAGTGCAGTTCCAGGAAATCTTCCAAATATGGCAAGAAGCTAAGGTCTTCTACTAGAGAAAGTGCTCCTAATGTTTTGAAGAGGAAGACCTTAAACCTAGAAAAGGGAGGTATGCAACCCGCATAAAAATGAGAACCTCAACCTGAAAAGGGAGGTCTCATCCTACGGTGGTTTAAGGATTACCACCAACTCTAGAATGCTTAATGCAATTCCTAGAAATCCTCCAAAACTAGCAATAAGATGAAGTATTTTTCTAGAGGAAGTGTCCCCAATTCTTTGAACAGGGAGGCTGACCACCAACCAAAGGCATGCTCATGGGCATCTCTGTCTCTAGCTACAACTCTGAATATGGTATGGCAAGTTGTGGCTCAGGCTCGCTTGATGTGGCTTTCAAGCTTGTAGATGACCATCATTTCCCCCCTGTCAGATACAAGGTGAGATGATGGCGAAAATTCAACAGCAAGATTGTTCAATACTCTAGAACAAGTTCTGACATATGACTGAAATATATTCTTGGATGTTGATGCCCATTTCCAATAAGTGATCCATCCAAGATGAATATTTTCTCTTACAGGAGACTTGTTTCTAAAGCATTTGTGTGAAGAATGAGTGTTTTTATGACAATGCTCGTATGGATCAAGATCAAAACAATGATATTTCATATGGCCAACTCAATCACAATGTTGACATATAACATTTAGCTATTATTGTTGTGGAAGAGGAGAAAAATATGCAACAAATGAAGATGCACTACCATGAATAAATCCAACGCTCTGAAACTGTATGTGCTTTGAGTAGTCTAGAATATGAAAGGGCACCTCCTTGTCATATCCAATAGCTTTTATGTGCTTGTTGTTGACAAGCTCTTCCCAAAGTCCGATGATTGGCTTGGGAAGTGCAGGTTGGATATTTTCTTCTACATTCAAATCTACACTTGTACTAGCTCAGTGATCTGAACAGATTCTTGTTGCTGACGGGACTTTGTCTCAATGTTCTGAATAAAAACAAGTTCAGAATGACAACTCTTTTGTTGAAGCTCATCTCGTTGTAGCTCTGACTTAAGCTGCAAAAATTCAATCTTGTCTAGTGCATTTTGTAGACATGTTTTAATATTTGAAAGAGAGGCTTTGATGTTTTCTATCATCTGATAAAAAAAAAAATGAATTAGAGTATTCAATAGTTATAATACATCACCCATTCGATCCATTTCACAACAAAGTCATTGCAAAAAAGCTAATTTACATGTAACTTTGTCTTCAACTATAGATGTAATATCACAATATAAATCCATACCAAATAACATATATAAATTCCACATATATTTTCACATACCATACCATATAACAATTCACCTATTCAATATATAAACCATTATTCAAAAAAGGAGTATCAAGAAATATATATATCACAACACAATCAACATATAAACATAGTCTTTAAAAAGGAGTCGACATACCATTCACCACACCATTCCACCTCTCAACACAAGACTGCTCCAAGGTTGCACCATGCACCATAGACACACTATGCAGGGTTACCAATATGACCAATTCCTCCTAGGAAAATCATATAAATTACTGATAATTGTAACACCCTTGTGATTCTTAATCCTTATAGTATCGCAACATGTCCTTCTAGATTTTTTAATTGATGTTGATTTTCTTTCCAATAATTTTCAACAAATTTTTATGGAGAATTATATGGAAATTTATACAAGTCGAAACTCAGTTTTGCAATCCTGAATAGAACCAGTTGCTCCAACAAGTTTGACATAGGGTGCCTATTTGCTGAATGGTTTCTGCATAGATTTCAGTAACTTAGATGCAAATTGGGTAACGATATGAATATAATTAAATGAAAAAGTAATGGAAACAATGATGTCCAAGTCACTAGAAAGGTGAGTTGTAATTGTGTTGATAAAGAGTGATTTCAAAGGCTCACACTCACAACCTACTCCTCAAAACATAGGAAATGACAAATTTCATGCATTTTTTCTGGGGAGAATTTGACTTTACCTGTAATGCCTTCTGCTCGTGGTTAGGAAAAGAAAGGAATTCTTGGCTTATCTTTGGTAGTAGACCAATGATATTTTCCACAGAAAAGGCCAAGTCCTCATCGTGAGGCATAAAAAATTATTCCCGCCCTTCTTTTTTTCTACACCATTATGAATCGAGTGATCACACTTTATATTAGTTCTCAAGACTGGATGAAATCTATGAGTGGGGAAAGGGTTTATTGAAAGCTTTCAGCATGCAAACAAGTGTTGAGTACATTGACTTTCCTGACAAGAAAAATGCTACTATTTGCTTTGAAGATATTATAGCTTTTTTTTAGCTGTGATGAGCCTTTACTATGTACCTGATGATGAGACAAATGATTGGCTTCAACAATGTGTACTACAATATTTCTATATTCCAATTTTTAATGCATATTGGCCTCCTAGAAAGGTTGTGTGACTAGGCCAGTTCATCTTTGATTCACATAATAGAGCTTCAGTACTAGTGTTCTCATTTGCAGGTCGGTTATCTCATCGAAGAGGATTAAGGAGAAGAAGATAAGTGATACTCTGAGTATCTCAGATGCCACCCTTTATTCAAAAACAACACAAAAAGCCACCCTTTATTCAAATGACAACACAAAATCCATTCAAGCCTATTGGTACCCTATATGCTTCAGATATCAAAAGATTGCTGGTGTGATCTGAGACAGGTTTAAGAGGTGGAATAGATGATTTTAGGATGAAAAATGTCGATTAAAGGTGATAAGAGACTTCTAATGGGAAAGTCCTTGGCCCCTGTCAATGATAACAACAACACAAGAAGAGGGTGTGGGAAGTGAACTGTGTCACTGGAGAGTGTTGAGCATTGAGCATATTGTGTAGAGGAGTAGGTGAATTGTGTCACGGGAGAGCAAGGAGCTAAGGTGAACTGTGTGTATGGAGGGCAATTTACACCACCGAGGTCAAGTGCAACAATGGGAGGCCGAGCATGAAGGTATGGAAAGGCCACGGTTTATGAGGAGAGGAAACTGTAACAAAAAAAGAGCATGTATGGACCTATGGGGAGTCCGACATAGAATAGAGCCTCACAAATTCTAATGCAGGTGTTATGTAGCACTATCAAGACTGGGGGAGGTAACTCAGGAATGCACCGAGAATAACACCTTATGCCGACTATGTAGTGTAGTGAGAGAGGAATGCACAATGGGAGACTAGAGAGAATATGAATTGCAGTGGTCAGGGGGACAATTCTGCCAGAAACAGGTAGAGAGGCAGGTTTTCTAGGAGTAGGAGGGAGTTACAAGGGCAAGAATGGTAGAAATAGAGTTGGCTCTGATACCATGTCAAACAAACACATGGTATGCATGAGATAGGAAAGATAAGCATTAGACACATCTATTATTCACATTGATACAGATTTATCATACATTGGAGTGACCCTTGGATTCATCTTCCAAGGTCTCTTAGACTCCTCTTGACTGTTCAACTCCCACACTAACCCTAGGAGGATTAGGAATCCAACAAATATCCTTAGATGGAGTTAAATTGTATATAGCTAATATTATTGTTCAAAAGAAGTTTATGAAGACATGGTACAAGAAAAATAAGACCACAATACAAGATATGTCACTTGGTAAATTGTACAAGATAAGTCCCTAGTAGAATAAAATGAAGAGAATACAACAACACCTACAAAACAACCACATGAGGGCCATAAATAGGAATATGAAGTTAAGAAACCTCAAGTTTAAGGGTCCAATAAAGAGGAGTTAAAAACTAAGGTGGTTTTCATAATCACCTACACCACTCAAAAAAACATCGATCATTAAGGCACAAGTGTGAGCATCGACAAATTTATCATGGAACAACATGGCACTAGAAAAACAATTATATGAGAGGCACATGGAGGCATACCACTACAACATGGAGACACCATCATAACATAGTAAGGAGAAACCAAATTCTAGATCAATGTGGCAAGCAAGTAGTTGGACTCCATGTTCACATGTCACTAGGAAGGATGGATGCTAGTGCTTGGTACAAAATGACTACATTGGTTAAACACTGATATTTTATGGTTTCTTCCCATATTTCTGGGATGAAACATGTGAAGGGTTATGGAATGAAATATGCGTATGGGAGGTAATATGGGCTACCTAGGAAGGTACTCATAGAAATAATAATTAGCACGTATTAATGTGAACATGATGTAATGAATAAGTATTAATGTGAACACGATGTAATGTTCTTAGAAGATATACAAACTTACTAAAATTTTCTACCTACTAGCATGTTCTTAAGAGATAAAGAACACTATACAAAGTAGTGTAACCAATGTAATAACTCATGCTTAAAATATTCCAATTATATAAAGCATTGCTTGAGGAGTTCCTTCCTCCCTTAGAAAGTAATATATGGTGTTCAACTACCTCAAGGGTTTTGTATATTATTCTCTTGTGTTCAGTATTTTTGTGAATGGTTTATTTTATATGGTTTAGGGTAATTTCTAGGTCCAAATGAGCCTCACGAGGAAAATAGTAAAATAATAAAATAAGAGCTAATGCATTTTTAAAGAAAAATAAGGAAAATTTCATTTTTAATTATATTTTTGGCTTATATCATTATAGGCTTAATCAAATGTCATGTGTAGGCACCCGTTGGATGCATAATTAAGTATTACATCAATTAAGTACCCACTATTCATACTTTTAAGTAGATCCACACCAAAAAAATACATGAAAAAATGTGTTTCTTACCTTTTTCATGTATTTTCAATATTTTTTAGTGTGACTCTACTTAAAAGTATGTAGAGTGGGTACTTATTGGATGCATAATTTAATTATGCATTCAACAGGGGCCTATACTTGACATTTGAGTATACCTATAAATAGATGTGCTAAAAAATATAATTATAAAACGTATCTTTTGTTTTTCCCTCCAAAAATATTGACTCCTTATGATGATATTATCATATTTAATCTTATCAGTTTAGTAAATTTTTTGTTTTGAAGCTCATTTTCAACCTCAAAATTCCCCGCATGTTAAAGTGTTTCTTTCATCTCATATTTTCAAATCCACTGAGGCCCGTTAATAGTTTATTTGTAATGTTTGCGTTTCTTTCATCTCATATTTTCAAATCCACTGAGGCCGTTAATAGTTTATTTGTAATGTTTAATTTTATTAATGCACTGTTGGCACACTTTTACAACGTATTTGTTGGAATAGTTGTATGAGACTTGATCATCAAATTGTTATTATGGTTTTTAAAAATAATGGAAAATTTGGACAAGTCTACAAAAAATTACGATGAATATTTTTTTGGAAAATAATGTTAAACTTTGATAACTATTTACGTCAACATAATTATCTCTATGTGAAAAATAATGGATGTAATACAATGAATAACTGGTTGTGAAAAAAATGTGCTATGACGTGGAGATATAATAATTTCTATTTTCCCCTTTAGCTCCTTATCATCCCACAATTTGTCCTTAAATTTGGATGTAATATTATTTTTAATATTTTATTTATTCTCCAAGATAATATCATACTTTATCCCCCAATAATAAAGCCAGGACTGGGCATCCTTGTGCCAACCTCGTTGGAGCCAGAGGTGGGGATTTTGTCTAGTGTTATAAGCTATATAGGTGAACCTCTTGGTTTTCATGTTGTAAAATTTCTTCGTATACATCAGATAGTGGAGCATAACCATGCTTTCAATGGGGGAAATGATAGTTGCATTCAAGAGGATAGGATAGGGACTAATACCTCACAAATAGATGAAGAGAGAGAGAGTTTGTTTCAAGGGGTTGATATAGAGAGACAAAGAATGAGATATGGAGGGAGATATCGATATAGATGGAGGGGGAGAGAAAGGGAATACAATTGCTTGCACTAGATGCATTGATTTCAATGTACATATGTTGATTTTTAATCCTATTCGATTTCTTGAAAATTATTTTCATTGATTTCAATGTAGATGTTGATTTATAATCCTATTTGATTGCTTGCATTAGATTCATTTAGTTTAGTATAGATGTTGATTCCTCATCCTACCTGATTGCTTGCATTAGATGCATTGATTTCAACGAAGATGTTGATTTCTGATAAATGATGTAACTAGATATATGGTTTTCATTAATTTCAAGGTAATTAGTTTAACATTGTGCATTTATTTGAGTGTAAGCACAAAAAAATATTTATGACATGCATTATGACTAAGATTTTGTAGATAACCTAAAATAAAATAAAATCGAATAAAACTTATTTCAATCATATTTTTGTTTTTTAATTGAACCTTGAGATAAGAAAATGATTGAAATACTTAAAACAATTTTCCATGCAATGGTATATGTGTGGGTCACAAATATATATATATATATATATATATATATATATATATATATATATATATATATATATATATATGATTTTATAATTCAAATAATTTATTTTTAGGTGGGTACACAAGCCTGCCTGAGAGAAAGTGGCAGGGTATTGACGGTGAGGGAGGTCACGTGCGATGAGGGGGTCCTCCTTCCAAGGAAAACTCCATGGGAGGAATAAGAATAACACTGGCCGGATGAGCCGTAGGGGATTTATTCGATATGTTTGTTTCCTTGCATGCATCGCGAGGAAGGTGATGAAGTTGTGTGCGACGAAGGTCAGAGAGGTTGAACCAGACATTTGCATCCCGCAACATTAATTCAAGGATCAAGGTTATGTAAACGTATACAAATATCCAACTGCCATGTATATGGATCTAGTTAAGGTATGTGTGTTGAAAGTAAGTAATAGGGTGATTGAAATGTGTAGCATATTATGGCTGCATGGTTAGGTGTCTTGGATACCGGAGGCAGTAAACAAGGAATATGTTTGTTGATTTCAATTTTTTATAGGATTATGGTATGCAAGATGGGGGATGGAGATATGGGTAGGAGGTTATAGGGTCGAGAGGTCTAGAAAAATCCCAAGATGGACATTCAAAATCTAGAGAGGAGATTTGAAATCATGATTTTGACTGGTCGTCTGGACTCTAGGAGTGGTGATTTTGATAGTTGGTTGTATGGTAAATGTAAGGGAAGAGGTTATTCCTATGCAGGGAAAACAGGGCATGGCGCACAGTAAGGAGGGTATATTCTGAGTCAGGTCTATCAAGAAAACTTTGAAAGAATTTTTCAGGGTATGGGGGTAAGGGAGATGGGTTTTATTTGGGAACATACACGGTGAGTCGGTTCTCTCAAATGTATAAGGACTGCACTGAATTGTTACCTTTGTGTTCTATGAAACTGTGTTATGTCTTTGTGACAACCTCCGAAAGGTAAAGTAATACCTTCGGTGGAACAACTGAGGCCCCTCAATTTTTTGCGTCCCCCTCTACTATCAGGCAGTATCACATGGCCCGAGTGAAGACAGTGCAAGAGGAAGCGGGAGAGGTGAACAAGCGAAAGACGTGGAAAAGAGGCCAAAAAAAAGAGACAAGAGAACCATCCACACAGGCTCCTAAATGGTATGGGCGTAAGCCCCAGGCTGACCACATTGCAGAAGAAACCCTCACATATATAGAGGAAATACTTACCCAAGTGAGGAAGGTTATTGCCAAATGGGAGGAAGATCTCACTCACAAGCTGAGGAGGAGGAAATCAATATGGAAGGAGGAATGATATTGTCTAATCTAGGCAACACTAGAGGTAGAGTATCCCAATACCAGCAAATTATGCATTTATACTAGCCAATGAAACAGTTGGTGGAAAAAGATGTCATGCACACTACTGAATTCATGCAAGTAGACCCAGAAATGTAGGAAATCCAAAGGGATTTTCAACTACTTCAATTCTAGGTCCAACGCCAGAATGCCTAGTTGAACAAAATAGAGAATCCCTTAAAGAACCCGCAACAAACAGATATTCCTGGGTCCTATGCTAAAGACCCAACACCTATTGATTCCTCAGAGAGCCGAGCTGGTTTTAGTCTCTATATCATTACTGTTTATGTTTATCTATGTTTAAGTTCTTGTTGTTAAACTATGAAAGTAGTAGGTTTGTGTCTAGTTTGTCAAATTATGTCAAAGTCACCAACATTGTGGCTTTAAAATTTGAATACGCTAGACTGATTTTTTTTTTTTTTTGGATGGCATACAATTCCTTCTGATGACTAACATATTTGGTTTCCCAGAAAAATAGGTTGAGGCCTTAGTAGAGATTATATCATGTAATCTTCCCTTTTAAAAATGAATGAAAAAAGCAGTCCTACTCAACTTTAAAAAAAAAAAAATTATTGTAATTATTTTATATATAATGATAAGAATTATTGTAA
Organism: Pinus albicaulis; assembly: GCA_034641835.2. Classification (NCBI taxonomy): domain Eukaryota; kingdom Viridiplantae; phylum Streptophyta; class Pinopsida; order Pinales; family Pinaceae; genus Pinus; species Pinus albicaulis. Next base: position 1,222,731,113 of record CM076574.1, read on the forward strand.
ATCTTTTTCATATATAATGTGAATATATGAATGTGTGTGTTGTGACTCTTTTATATATATTGTTAATAATAATTACTTAATATATATGTGTGTGTGTGTGTGTGTTTTCGTATATTTTATTTATATGGTCATAGAGAAGGGAGGGAAATGTTCCTAGCTCACTATAGTTTTGTTGATTGAACATGTCAAGACGATGGTATAGTAGAAAATATTTTGGAAATTATAACAAAAGTGAGTAAGATCCTGACACTCCAAGAGAAAATTATTTTCATCTTCAACCCTGTTAGTATCACATTGTTGATATATGCTTTCATCCCAAATTCGTTTGGGAATAAGCCAATACCTGATTTTACTTCGAATCTCATGGGAATTAGTTCTTATCTTTGCAATGTTTATTTTCTTCTTAGCATTGGTCAAGATAGAGAGATAGTTCTCGTTAGCAAGAGTGGGTTTGATCACCTCCTTATCATACCTAAGTTCTATTTTCCCCTTTAGCTCCTTATCATCCCACAATTTGTCCTTAAATTTGGATGTAATATTATTTTTAATATTTTATTTATTCTCCAAGATAATATCATACTTTATCCCCCAATAATAAAGCCAGGACTGGGCATCCTTGTGCCAACCTCGTTGGAGCCAGAGGTGGGGATTTTGTCTAGTGTTATAAGCTATATAGGTGAACCTCTTGGTTTTCATGTTGTAAAATTTCTTCGTATACATCAGATAGTGGAGCATGGCATAACCATGCTTTCAATGGGGGAAATGATAGTTGCATTCAAGAGGATAGGATAGGGACTAATACCTTTGATCTTGAGGTTGTATTTTACATATTTATTTTGGATCATCTCAATATTCCTCCATGATTCTCTAGATATATTGCAATCCAAAACCTCATATCCATATAAAATAATATGGTTGACGAGATTCTGAAAGAGGAACTTTTTTTACTCCAAACCCAAAGATCAGTTATTTTGCAATTATTTTCAATATGATAAAAATATTTCCATATTCCAATAATCGTTTTATCAATGTTACAATTACAGTTGAGCTGATGATGAATATCAATACCTAAATATTTTTATGAGGAAATTTTTTCCAAATAATTTTTATCATAGATGAAATTGTCATGGTTGATATTTTTGTATTTAATTATCATGAAATTGGTCTTGTGAGTATTAAATGTCATACCCATATTGGAGTAGTAATCATGGAGGATTTTAAGTTATTTTTCGAGATCCTTAGGGTTGTTGGCTAAATAAACAATATCGTCAGCATAAAGGAGAAGAGTAATTACCATACAACTAACCTTAGGTCTAGTGCATCCCACAACTTCCAAATATGATTCTAGATTATCAATGTAAATGCAAAAATGGGTAGGGAATAGGCGACACCCTTGCTTAATGTCGATATTGCACTTAATTTCTTTATACCAACTGTTAGAGTCAGCCTTTGCAGCCTTCCTCCAGTGATAAAACATGCTCTTACAAAGTGATTTTAAGGTGTCAAGGTCAAATTTTGTCATTTCAAAGAGTTTTCAAGCAAAATTTGGTCACTAGGCATTAGGTCTAGGGGTTGCTTTTACTCCTGTCAAAGTTGTCCAAATGTCGGTCCATGTCACCATTCAGCTGAGTGTACCATCATTCAGAGGGTTGTCATCATCATGTCAGGTTCCAAAGAGTCATTTTACATCTTTTTCATGCTTCAATTGTGCCTTGGTAAGGTCCATTTCCCTCACCTAGGGTTTTGGAGGTAATTTCTCTTGGATGGTCAAATCATAGAAAAGACTTGTATCCTGATGTTCACACACCTTCCCCTATCCTTAATATACCTTATTAAACACTTCCCATCACTGAGATCCCTCAAATTCCTCATTTTTGCACAAACCCTAGTTTCTTGCCATAACTTGGCAATTTTCTAGGCTAGGCCTGTGTTTTTCCCTTTTGGACCCCTTCCCCTCACTCAATCTCTGAGATTCCACTTTCCCCTACTTCCTAACATCCCTCCCTAATTCCAAAAATTTCCCCAAGAATTTAGAAGCCCCTTATCCCCTTCATTTCGCTTCATTTCGACAAGATCCCTTGTTTCACACATCGGGATAAGTTTCACTCAAAAGATGTTTCAGAGCAATAAAAGATGAATCTTGGAAACCTGAGAGAGGTTTTTGTTCAAAACATGCCAAGGAAGAAAAACCTCCTTCACTTTTTACACAGGTATATCATGGTTTTAGAGAAATGTCAAAAATACAATTGCCTCAGGAGAATTGAATGCACCTCTGAAGTGACCTTGGGAAAATCAATATTTGTCCTAGCTTGGTTGGATAAATTACTTTCTTGATGAGTCAAAGGATAACTAGACACAAAGATATTTCCAATGAACTATCATGAGCTCAATTTGGAGTTGAGGAAGACCTTCAAAAGTTGACTGCAACAGCGCTCTGCCTTGAGGCAGCCTCATTCTGCTCATTTTGACTAGTGTTGGGAGATTTGATTTTTGACAGGGTAAATGAAATCGAAATTGAAAAATTCCAATTGTGTTGGAAATTAGACTCCAGGAGCTTTCCAAAGAGCTATCACACGCCCGATTTGGACATCGGGAAGGCCTCCAAAAGCTTCCTACAAAATGAACTATGTAGCTACTCATAGAAAAGTGCGCGCTACCCATACAGGAGGGGCGCTACCCACTTGAGGGGCGCTACCCACTTAACCTCCTCAGCCTGTGTAAAATAACAAGGGCGCTACCCACTTGAGGGGCGCTACCCACTTAACCTCCTCAGCCTGTGTAAAATAACAAGGGCGCTACCCACTTGAGGGGCGCTACCCACTTGAGCAAGGGCGCTACCCACTTAGCAACAGAGCCCAGAAATTTGTGTTTTGCGCCCAGTTTTAATTCAAATCGACTCCAGAAAATTGCAAACAGGTTTTTATCATTTCTGAGTAGATTTTTATCATGCTTGTGATGAATTTGATGTTGGGAAAAAGGCCACGTTTGGAGAAGAATATATAAACCCTACATTCACATGCAAAATAATTCCTCAAGGGTTTTGGAAATATATGGACAGTTTTGTGAAAAGTTTGAAAACTCTTGAATGCCAAATGTGCTCATACATTGGCACGTTATGTACATGATCCTCATGCCCTCAGTTATCATTTTATCACTACTGTCATGCCCTTTCATGTTTTTGCACAATTTCATGTTGACTAGTCTATAGCCACCATCACCCTAATCTTATCACTGCTGCCATCACCATAATATTGCCACTGTCATGGCCATTTGTGTCACTATGGTTATTTTCATGATCTCCCTATTCTCCAGTTCATAAAACACAGTCCCATAATTGTTGCCCCATTGACAAATTTTGGCCATCATTATAAAATTATACCATACATCTGCATTTGGTTTTCATTTGTCAAACTCACTTATGATCGAAACAGTGATAGTTTTTATGTCATTAAAACAGAGTCATCCTCATTATGATTTTTTTTTCCTGTGATGCTTGGGTACATGGGTGATATCTATTGGGTTTTGAACATACATTAAAAGTTTGCTTTCACTGCACCTATATCAGCATCCATATTACAAATATCTTGTTCAAAGCCATGTCAGAGACAGAGTCAGTTTATGAGCAGGAGTCGGATAGTGATTCCACAGCAGAGGGTAATGTGCCACGGAGGCCTCACAGAGGTGGAAAAGGTGGTAAACCATTATTTTGCTCGCATGCATGTCTGCAAAGCGAGAATGAAGATTCTGAAGAGGAGGTTGAGCGAAGCACTAAAACGGCGGAAAAGGCCTGATCCACTCCGGATTTTGGCCGAGGCTTCATTGGCTGGGCATGATACATGATGGAGGGTTTTCACTCTGAATTTGAGCAAATTCGGAAAAAAATTTGTCATTTTGAAATATTTTGGTCTAAAAACAGGTTTTTCAGTTAAGCGGGTAGCGCGCCCATATGCTCACTTTTTTTCGGGACACTTGCCAAAGGAAATCTTTGCATTTTTGGATTGGTCATGGTAAGTTATGCATCCTCAGGAATTTCCGAAGCATTTCATCAGATTATGGATGGTCAAAAAGCTCAAAAACACCATGAAAACCACCTTGCTGCCACCTTTTGCACCAGCAGGAAGTACTTCTGGGAGAATGAAGTTTTGGAGGGGAAAATGAGCTCCAAATTGAGAAATTCCACTTGGGTTGGATAGCCAACATCCAGGGCTTTCCAACGAGCTATCATGAGCCAATTTGGATACTGGGAAGTGCCTCAAAATCAGGTTGAAAGGCGCGCTACCCACTCAATTCAGGCGGGCTACCCACTTAAATTTTTGGCTGAATTTTCAACTTCCAGCTCAGAATTTCGGCCAGTTGGGACCAGTTTTGCTTGGGGATGAAATTTTTGGGTTTTCATGATGTAAATTGATGGTTGACATGTAACTTTGGCTCATATTTACCTATTCTAGAAGATTCACTCTCCAAAAAGTGAAAATCATGTAAATGAATCAGTTTCCACTCTTTTAGAGGCAAGTTGTTAACTGCCTAGATTTTAGCTCCTTGATTAGAATTTGTTGGAACTGCTCCTAGAAGGTGGATTTCGACCCCTAGAGGTGTGGGAAGGGGTTAGGATGCTCTATATGATGTAATTTCTCAATCATTTTCAGAGGTTGGATAGGTTGGACTCTTGGGAAACTTTGGCACACATTGTACATATTTTTCATATTTTGGCTAAGGAAAGATCAGAGGTTTTGCGGCACCTGTTGGGATTCTTGTGGCTTTCTGTTCTTAATGGTGTTTTCTCTCATTTTATTGTAAGTTCCTTCATGTTTAATGTATTCCATTTCTCACTTATGCTTCTTAAATTAAATGAATGAGTAGATGAGGTTGAATCCATTGTTCACAGTGCTCTGCCTTTGAATTCATTTAATTTTACATGTTTTCGCCTGTTTGAGAAGGATCCATGTTCATCCTTGCCCTTTTCAGCTCCCTTTCGTTCTGATCCATCCATATATCCAATCAAAAGCATTAATACTATTGCCTACCTCGCCCCAACTCGAAATCTGCAAAGATCTGACCTTATCCCCGGACCCAAAATTGTTTTTTCCCATTTCTCCAATGAAAACCCAAAAAATCAAAATCAAACACTCCTATCTCTTTAATAGCCTAAAATCCATATTCATTGTTCATTATAAGTCATCTCAGCCCCTCTGAAAACATTTGCCGAGATAGACCCGGAGAGAGCCCTCTCCTGTCCTCGTAGGGCTAGCTACGAGGCTGAGCGTGGTTTGATGTAGCCTTGAGTTTTACCTTATTTCAGCCTAAGGTAGATTTGAGCGCTAACATAGTGGCAACCATAATGGGGATGAAATTGGTTTGCTGGTTAGTGTTGATTGATTTATAGCTACAGACGGAGCCTGAAGTCACGCCAGGTAGCTTTCGAACTGCTCTTGCTCTGCGAGTGCATAGTAGATAAACGCTGCTTCAGTCGATCTCCGGTCTAGCTTGTAATCGTAACACTTAGCTTATAAATTTCCCTAGTACATGTATCGAGTTCAGATCTGATGGTTGATGGTGGACAACGATCAGACATAAGAAGGCTGAAATCATTCACCCGGTGACTCCAATTCAAAGTCTGGAGGACTGACTCTTTCTCTGAGAAAATGGAAGGATCTTACACAAAGTTCAGGTATCTAAAGTGGAATGGTATTCAGGATCTAATCTACTTTCTCGTAAATTACTTCTTTGCTGGTCTTGAAGCTATCCTGAAAGTTTTTCAAAGTTTTTTGTATGAGAAAGGTGATCAAAATCTTCACTCGACCCATTCAAAAAGTGTAAATGCTGAGTTTCCCTTTGATCCTGGTCTCCTTACTTTTCCCACATATTATGATGACTTTCTTCAGAGTGATGAGCCAGAAAACAAAACTGATCCCACAGCTCTTGTACATGCCCCTACACCTTGTAAAATTCCAGATCGGTACAAACCTCTTGTTTTACCTTTTGTTCTTCATGCTTTTCCTGCAAATTATGACCTATATCTACCAAGATTTGACGGTGAATGTAACAATGTCAATGCTGAGCAACATGTGCAGAATGTTGAGACTTTTCTAGATCTTTTTGAAGTTGATGATGAAGATGTTAGTATTAGGCTTTTTGCTCTTTCTTTGCAAGGCCAAGTGAAGAGTTGGTTTAAAGCCCTGCCTGATGCGAGCATTTCAGATTTCCAGCAGTTTGTCAAAGTTTTCCTTGACAGGTGGATGATCGGACAGAACTTTTTGTTGATTATAGAGGAATATAACCAGCTGAAAAGATTGCCAGGGGAGACAGTACAACCATTTTCTGCTCGATTTAACCAAGTTTATTATTCGATGCCAGTTGATATAAGACCTTCTCCTAGATCTGCTCTCTTGCACTACCCGGGTGCCTTTGATCCGGAAATGGAGTTTCAGCTAAGAGAAAAGAATATTGCAACACTTCACAAAATGCAGAACAAGGCAGTGAATGTAGAGGCTCATTTGCTGATCTTGAGGGCAAGGTTGAAGGAAGAAGGAAAGAAGAATGTTTCAGAGCAGATGACACTTTCAGAGGAAAAGCTTGATCTTTTCGTAAACGCAGTAGAAGAGATGGTGTGGAAAATAACTGCAAAAAATGAAAATGACATTCAAGAACAAGTTGCTGATCCAAAACATTTTGTTTCTGATCCCAGTAGTCATAGTGATTGTTTTATAGATCATTGTGAAGAAGAGAGAGTTGTTGATATGATGTGTATGCTTGGTGATGTGTTTTATACTGATGAATTGCCTCAGTTTGATCAGTATGATGATGATTATGTTCTCCAAATAGAAGCTAATCTTGCAGACAAATCAGTAGCTAGTTTGTGCGAGGAGGAAGTTCACTTTCAGCAGCTCGAGTACAGTGATCAACCGATACATATCAGCTATGGCAATGATGAGGAAAGTGCAGAAAATTTTGATGTAAGTGAAGGATCTTTGCCTTTTTGTTTTGATTCATTTCAGTTCATTAGAGATAACTTCCATGCAATCAGAAATCAAACGTCAACAAGTCTTGATCTGGATCGTCTTGAGGGCAACGAAAACTTCTCATATTCAGACTTGCAGCCCCCAAAAGTCATTGATTGTCAAGTTGCAGTTGAAGACTTGGAAGTGGGCACACATGATTTAATGATTCAAGGTGACTCCGTACCTTTCTGTTTTGAATCATTTCATCTTTTGAAAGATAAATTGCATAGTAAATCTTCAGATGAGCAGCTTGTAGCATCAGATTTGCAGCCATCCAATGCAATTGAAGGTCAGATTACAGATGAAGTTGTGGAAGATGAAAAACATGATTTGATGATGCAGGAAAATTCTATACCCTTTTGTTTCGAAGAATTTCAGTTTATAAGGCAGAATCTTCGTAATATGTCTCAAGGAAAAGAGGAACAGCCAGTAGGATGTCATACAGTTTCAAGGGATACAGTGCAGCAGTCTTCTCAAGTTTTTGATGATCCTATTGCTCGTGTGTTGGATGATGTTTGTTATAAAAATTCTGCTCCATTAGCTAACCATGTGTCGGAAAAGAATGTTGATGATAATCTTATTCAAAGGTCACCTTCATTGTCTTGTCTAACATATTTTTCATTACAAAGCTCTCATCAAGGTTTGCAGTCATATGAGGAGATTAATAAAGGAGACTTTTGCTCTGTCTGGAATCAGCAACGGAGTTTGGTATTTCATGAATTTAAGGATCCTTTTGACAGCTTGCTGCAATCACCAAAGAAAAGCACCGCAGATGTGAGGAAAAGTTTAAGATCAAGGTATGGATATTATCTGGACCAGAGCTATGTTTATGAAGATCCATTCACAGTATTCTTGCAGTCATCCAGTCAATTTATGCTTTGCAAGTTTATCAGCAGTCCACTTGGTTCAAAGTTTCCATGGGAGTTGCCTTTCAGTAGTTATTTCTCGTTGTTCATAAGCAAGCATTTGGGAAGAAATCAAACAGCAGCCAGCATGCTTACATGGTTGCATTGGCTGTTCCATTACACTTGATCGGGTGGTGTAAAGCACAATTAGAGTAGGTTGTATTGAATAACCTCTACTTTGAGCATATTTCCAGTTTGTCGGTTGTGTTTAAGTATCGAGTTAGTTTTTAGCTGAGTGAGATTCAATTTGTGTTGTAAAGTCATCAGTTTTCAGTCATGCATTTCAGTTTGAGTTTTTTTATTCCATCGCCCAATGGATGAAGGCACTGGTCTGCTCTCCCAAAGATCTGCCGTTCTTGGCACCTCCAAGGAGCTACCATCCCCATTGGAGCCAATGTTAGAGTCAGCCTTTGCAGCCTTCCTCCAGTGATCAAACATGCTCTTACAAAGTGATTTTAAAGTGTCAAGGTCAAATTTTGTCATTTCAAAGAGTTTTCAAGCAAAATTTGGTCACTAGGCATTAGGTCTAGGGGTTGCTTTTACTCCTGTCAAAGTTGTCCAAATGTCGGTCCATGTCACCATTCAGCTGAGTGTACCATCATTCAGAGGGTTTTCATCATCATGTCAAGTTCCAAAGAGTCATTTTACATCTTTTTCATGCTTCAGTTGTGCCTAGGTAAGGTCCATTTCCCTCTCCTAGGGTTTTGGAGGTAATTTCTCTTGGATGGTCAAATCATCGGAAAAACTCATATCCTGATGTTCACACACCTTCTCCTATCCTTAATATACCTTATTAAACACTTCCCATCACTGAGATCCCTCAAATTCCTCATTTTTGCACAAACCCTAGTTTCTTGCCACAACTTGGCAATTTTCTAGGCTAGGCCTGTGTTTTGCCCTTTTGGACCCCTTCCCCTCACTCAATCTCTGAGATTCCACTTTCCCCTACTTCCTAACATTCCTCCCTACTTCCAAAAATTTCCCCAAGAATTTAGAAGCCCCTTATCCCCTTCATTTCGCTTCATTTCGACAAGATCCCTTGTTTCACACAGCGGGATAAGTTTCACTAAAAAGATGTTTCAGAGCAATAAAAGATGAATCTTGGAAAACTGAGAGAGGGTTGTGTTCAAAACATGCCAAGGAAGAAAAAACTCCTTCACTTTTTACACAGGTATCATGGTTTTAGAGAAATGTCAAAAATACAATTGCCTCAGGAGAATTGAATGCACCTCTGAAGTGACCTTGGGAAAATCAAGATTTCTCCTAGCTTGGTTGGCTAAATTACTTGCTTGATGAGTCAAAGGATAACTAGACACAAATAGCTTTCCAATTAACTATCATGAGCTCAATTTGGAGTTGAGGACGACCTTCAAAAGTTGACTGCAACAGCGCTCTTCCTTGAGGCAGCCTCATTCTGCTCATTTTTACTAGTGTTGGGAGATTTGATTTTTTATAGGGTAAATGAAATCAAAATTTCCAAATTTTACTTGTGTTGGAAATTAGACTCCAAGAGCTTTCCAACGAGCTATCACACGCCCGATTTGGACACCGGGAAGGCCTCCAAAAGCCTCCTACAAAATGCACTATGTAGCTACTCATAGAAAAGTGCGCGTTACCCATACAGGAGGGGTGCTACCCACTTGAGGGGCGCTACCCACTTAACCTCCTCAGCCTGTGTAAAATAACAAGGGCGCTACCCACTTGAGGGGTGCTACCCTCTTGAGCAGGGGCGCTACCCACTTAGCAACAGAGCCCAGAAATTTGTGTTTTGCGCCCAGTTTTAATTCAAATCGACTCCAGCAAATTGCAAACAGGTTTTTATCATTGCTCAGTAGATTTTTATCATGCTTGTGATGAATTTGATGTTGGGAAAAAGGCCACGTTTGGAGAAGAATATATAAACCCTACATTCACATGCAAAATAATTCCTCAAGGGTTTTGGAAATATATGGACAATTTTGTGAAAAGTTTGAAAACTCTTGAATGCTAAATGTGCTCATACCTTGGCACGTTATGTACATGATCCTCACAGCCTCAGTTATCATTTTATCACTGCTGTCATGCCCTTTCATGTTTTTGCACAATTTCATGTTGACTAGTCTATAGCCACCATCACCCTAATCTTATCACTGCTGCCATCACCATAATATTGCCACTGTCATGGCCATTTGTGTCACTATGGTTATTGTCATGATCTCCCTATTCTCCAGTTCATAAAAAACAGTCCCATAATTGTTGCCCCATTGAAAAATTTTGGCCATCATTATAAAATTATACCATACATCTGCATTTGGTTTTCATTTGTCAAACTCACTTATGATTGAAACAGTGATAGTTTTTATGTCATTAAAACAGAGTCATCCTGTTAAACACCATGTTGAAGCACACACATGGTGTATGAGGAAGATGAGCACACACACACAAGAGACTCAACACAATGAAGGATAAGCGTGAGGCTTTCTTATTTTCCATTATACAAAGATGTACATTTATAGTACAATGGTGTGACTCTTGGTTTCACATTCCAAGGTCACTTGGACTCCATTGTGACTTTTCGCATTCCACACCTACCCATGTAGGATTAGGTGTTCCAACATCCCCCCTTAATCCGAAGGGGTATGTGTGAGTCCAAGAAAAGAGTTGTAATACAAATCTGCAAAGTATACATGGTATCAGAGCGGGCGATTTCTGGCCCTGCTCCACTTTGAGTGAGCCATTTGTGTTTATGGCCTATGCATATCTGCAAAAAATTGTTGGTTTTTTTGCAGCACTCAAGTGTTTGTAGCAGTTTTTTTGCCACATTCAGAAAGTGGTTTTGGAGAAGGAGCAGCGTTCAGAAGAAAGAGCAGCATTCAGAATTTGTTTTGAAGAAGAGCAGTAGTGGTTTTGAAGAAAGGCAGCACTGCCCATCTGAAGGTTTTCATTCTAATTTATCTCTGCATTTTCTGTCTTTAATTCTGCTTTGGAAGAGCTGCTGGAACACTGTTTAAATTGAATTTCTGAAGAAGAAATTTCTGGGTTTTTACTAGAAATATTTCTGAGTTATCATTGGAAGATTTCTGAGAATTTTGAGTTTTTCTGCTGCTATATGGCCCTCTGTAATTTTTGAAGAAAAGTTCTGGGTTTTTGAAGTAAAAATTTCTGAGTTTTTATTGGCAAAATTCTGCCCCATTTCCTGAGAAAAATCTCTGCATTTTGTCCAATACTTTGCTGCTGGGCTACTAGAAAATTTCTGGGTCCTATTGACAATTTCTGGAATCTGTTGTGCTTAAAATTCTGCTGTCTCTGAGATTTCCTCTCTGCTCGCTGTTTTAAATAAAAAAATAAATAAATAAATAAAAATATTTTACTGTTATTGGCCTTTCGGCCTTCCCCTTCTCATCCTACGCTCATTCCTCACTATACTCTGCGCATTCCCTCTCCATACCTGCAACATTACCACCATACATACTTTCCCAACGCCTCACAACACACGCTACCTCACATCTACTCCTCTGTCTTCTACACGGCCTCCCCCTCCCTCGTTTCACCGCTGGCCACTCCACATCTCTCAACGCTTAAACGTTTTCAACACTTTCTTTAAACATCATCCCACGGCTATCAACAGTCCGCCCCTCCCTCACTGTTCCCACGCGGCGTCCCCTTCATTACCGTGCTCCCTTCTCCCATACGCCTTCGCTGGCCCTCTCCATCGCTCATCCCCGCCAACTCTCAAACGCTCTGCGGCCCAACCACTTGAACCTCTCTCCAACACTCTGCAAAACACTCCACAGACCTGCGCTCCCCATATGCCTTTCGGCCTTCCCTCAATCTACCCACACCTTATCATTAATATCATTTCCCTCTCTTAAATCCGTTGTTAAATCTTTTTTAACATACCGCCTCTCGGCCCTCCCTCACGGCCTTCGCACATACATTACAACACTCCAACGCTCCCTTCCCTAAATCAATAAACCCCCTCCATTACTTTTTAAATTTTTTTCCCATAAGTTTGTAATCCACCTCCATTTTTTATAATACCATATTCCTATTTTAAAATATTCAATCCCATTTCATTTAAATTTTCTAATAATTTCCCCATAGTCCCATTAATATCCATTTCCATTTCTCATTTTTATTCCCATTTTTATATATTCCAATATCCTTAGTTTTCCTATCCCTTTCCCTTTTTAATTTATTCCCATTTTTTAATTAATTTTCAATTAATTAAAAAAAAAAAAAAAAAATAGCAGAGAGAGGAAGGAGAGATTTGAACAGCAGAAAAAGAGGAATGACATGTGAGCAAAACTGAAGAAAATGGACAGTACACATAGAGAAATTTGCAGATTTGACATTGATTTGAAGGGTGTTTTTTGAAGAATTTCACATTTGAAGACAAGTTTACCATCATTGAAAACAACATTTTGAAGGAAAATTCAGCTGCTTTAAAGGCCTCTTGCACATTTTTTCAGCGGCACATTTTGCAGAGATTTTGTATTGAACTCACATTATGAGTGAATTTGCCTCTTCATTCATAGTTGGAATCAGTGAATTTGTGTTGAAAAATTGTTGATTGCCCTCCATCATTTGAGGAGCAGATTTTGTACTTTGAGATTTCCACAGTTGGAAATTCTTTGCAGTCATTTGTATTTGTTGAATCACATTGTAAACGGGTGCATTTTCGGTTGAAGCCGACACCCTTTCATTTTTGAGCCAAAATTGTTGAAAATGGCCAGAATCAATGAGGCATTAATGTTGTTGAATGACCTCATTCATTCAAATGTTGATGACATGATAAAAATGAGCAAGGATGCTCTATGTAACATTCAGAGTTGTTTGCTAGATGCACATGAAAAGATTGAGTTTTTGCAGTTGGAATCTCAGCTCCAACAAGAAGAACTTCAGCAAAAGAGTCACCATTCTGAACCTGTTTCTGTTCAGAAGATTGTGAAGGACTCTCATCAGAAGAAAGAAGATAAAGTTCCAGTTGATTCCCATTCAGTTCATTGCACAAGAGCAGATGTACATGCAGATGCAGCAGTTCAACCTGCACTTCTCAAGCCCATCATCAGACCTTGGGAAGAGCTTGTCCACAACAAGCACCGAACTGGTCTTGGATATGAAAAGGATGTGTCCTTTCATATTCCGGATTACACCAAGCCCATCATATTTCAAAGTGCCGGATTATTGTATGACAGTTCACCTACAGCTGTTCCAGATCATGCTCCACTTCCACAACAGATTGACAAATGCCAACACTGTGATCGAGTTGGTCATATGAAAGATCACTGTTTTGATCTTCATCCATGCAAGCACTGTGGTCGGCACACCCATTCTTCAGATAGATGCTTCAGAAACAAGCCTCCCGCAAGAACCAAGATTCATCTTGGATGGATCACTTCTTGGCAATGGGCATCAACAACCAAGAAGATGTTTAAGTCGCATGTCAGAACATGTTCACGAATATTGAGCAAACTTGCAGTTTAGTTTTCGCCATCATCTCACCTTGTCCCTGACAGGGGGGAAAATGGTGGTCATGTACAAGCTTCGACATCAGATCAAGCGAGCCTGAGCCACAATCTCTCATTCCATATTCAGAGTTGCAGCCAGAGTTCAAGCGAGCCTGAGCCATAATTCGTCATTCTGGATTCAGAGATGTAGCCAGAGACATGGATGCCCATGAGCATACCTTCGGTTGGTGGATAACCTAAAACCATCATCTTTGGTTGGTGGACAACCTAAAACCACCACAAGCGAGGAACACTTCCTCTAGCAGAAGCCTTCAGCTTAGTAGCCCTCAGCTTCTTGCCAGCATTGGTTGAGTTCCAGGAAATGCTTCAAAGCATTCCAGAGTTGTTGGTAATCCTAAAACCATCACAGGTCGAAGACCTCCCTTCTTTTAGGTCGAAGGTCTCCCTTTTTTTATGAGGGACAATTCCTCTAGCAGAAGCCTTCAGCTTCTTGCCAGTTTTGGAAGAGTTCCGAGAACTGCAACAAGTTTTGCGTTCCAGTGTTTGTGGTCATCCTAAAACCACCTCTTTTTTTCCAACATTTCAGAGAGTTGATTCAGCCAAGCGCTGCCATGTATACTTTGCAGATTTGTATTACAACTCTTTTCTTGGACTCACACATACCCCTTCGGATTAAGGGGGGATGTTGGAACACCTAATCTTACATGGGTAGGTGTGGAATGCGAAAAGTCACAATGGAGTCCAAGTGACCTTGGAATATGAAACCAAGAGTCACACTATTGTACTATAAATGTACATCTTTGTATACGGGTTTTTGTGTGTTGAGTCTCTTGTGTGTGTGTGCTCATCTTCCTCATACACCATGTGTGTGCTTCAACACCATGTTAAACACCATGTTGAAGCACACACATGGTGTATGAGGAAGAAGAATGCACACACAAGAGAAACAACACACAATGAAAGATAAGCGTGAGGCTTTCTTATTTTCCATTATACAAAGATGTACATTTATAGTACAATGGTGTGACTCTTGGTTTCATATTCCAAGGTCACTTGGACTCCATTGTGACTTTTCATATTCCACACCTACCCATGTAGGATTAGGTGTTCCAACACATCCTCAGTATGATTTTGTTTTCCTGTGATGCTTGGGTACATGGGTGATATCTATTGGGTTTTGAACATACATTAAAACTTTGCTTTCACTGCACCTATATCAGCATCCATATTACAAATATCTTGTTCAAAGCCATGTCAGAGACAGAGTCAGTTTATGAGCAGGAGTCGGATAGTGATTCCACAGCAGAGGGTAATGTGCCACGGAGGCCTCACAGAGGTGGCAAAGGTGGTAAACCATTATTGGGCTCGCATGCATGTCTACAAAGCGAGAATGAAGATTCTGAAGAGGAGGTTGAGCGAAGCACTAAAACGGCGGAAAAGGCCTGATCCACTCTGGACTTTGGCCGAGGCTTCGTTGGCTGGGCATGATACATGATGGAGGGTTTTCGCTCCGAATTTGAGCAAATTCGGGAAAAATTTTGTCATTTTGAAATATTTTGGTCTAAAAACAGGTTTTTCAGTTAAGCGGGTAGCGCGCCCATATGCTCACTTTTTTTCGGGACACTTGCTGAAGGAAATCTTTGCATTTTTGGATTTTTCATGGTAAGTTATGCATCCTCAGGCATTTCCGAAGCATTTCATCTGATTCTGGATGGTCAAAAAGCTCAAAAACACCATGAAAACCACCTTGCTGCCACCTTTTGCACCAGCAGGAAGTACTTCTGGGAGAATAAAGTTTTGCAGGGGAAAATGAGCTCCAAATTGAGAAATTCTACTTGGGTTGGATAGCCAACATCCAGGGCTTTCCAACGAGCTATCATGAGCTCAATTTGGATACTGGGAAGTGCCTCAAAATCAGGTTGAAAGGCGCACTACCCACTCAATTCAGGCGCGCTACCCACTTAAATTTTTGGCTGAATTTTCAACTTCCAGCTCAGAATTTCGGCCAGTTGGGACCAGTTTTGCTTGGGGATGAAATTTTTGGTTTTTCATGATGTAAATTGATGGTTGACATGTAACTTTGGCTCATTTTTACCTATTCTAGAAGATTCACTCTCAAAAAAGTGAAAATCATGTAAATGAATCAGTTTCCACTCTTTTAGAGGCAAGTTGTTAGCTGCCTAGATTTTAGCTCCTTGATTAGAATTTGTTGGAACTGCTCCTAGAAGGAGGATTTCGACCCCTAGAGGTGTGGGAAGGGGTTAGGATTCTCTATATGATGTAATTTCTCAATCATTTTCAGAGGTTGGATAGGTTGGACTTTTGGGAAACTTTGGCACACATTGTACATATTTTTCATATTTTGGCTAAGGAAAGATCAGAGGTTTTGCGGCACCTGTTGGGATTCTTGTGGCTCTCTGTTCTTAATGGTGTTTTCTCTCAGTTTATTGTAATTTCCTTCATGTTTAATGTATGCAATTTCTCACTTATGCTTCTTAAATTAAATGAATGAGTAGATGAGGTTGAATCCATTGTTCACAGTGCTCTGCCTTTGAGTTCATTTAATTTTACATGTTTTCGCCTGTTTGAGAAGGATCCATGTTCATCCTTGCCTTTTTCAGCTCCCTTTCGTTCTGATCCATCCATATATCCAATCAAAAGCATTAAGACTATTGCCTACCTCGCCCCAACTCGAAATCTGCAAAGATCTGACCTTATCCTCGGACCCAAAATTGTTTTTTCCCATTTCTCCAATGAAAACCCAAAAAATCAAAATCAAACATTCCTATCTCTTTACTAGCCTAAAATCAGTATTCATTGTTCATTATAAGTCATCTTCCCCTCTGAAAACATTTGCCGAGATAGACCTGGAGAGAGCCCTCTCCTGTCCTCGTAGGGCTAGCTACGAGGCTGAGCGTGGTTTGATGTAGCCTTGAGTTTTACCTTATTTCAGCCTAAGGTAGATTTGAGCGCTAACACCAACCGTAGGTAGTATTATGCTTGGAGACAAAATTCTCGTATAGACGAATCACAAAAACCCTCAAACAAAGAGGAACTTGTTATCACTCGGATTGAACATCAGGCTGAAAAGGAAATTTTGAGGTAACCACAAACCATGCTTAGCCAAGTAGCTAGTCCTAATAGGTAAGGAGAGGGCTCTCGCCTTATAGATCACAGCCAAGATGACTGAGTAAAGAATATATTAGGCTAGGTATAGTAGCTCACGGTTTTGATTTTCATTGTATAGGGTTGTGCTGGATTAGAAGGAGTCAAACAGTCAGGACAAGGAAATTAGGTCAAATTTTGCAGGGTGTTCTATGGGGCAAGGTAGGTATAATGTTTAGCACTTTAGGATTTCAAAGGTGGGATGATCAATATAGGTGAGGAGATAGAAAGAGCATGGTGGAATCATCGTTTCTTTCTAAACTGAAGAAATTACGGACTGAATATTTACCCAAAATAGAGCATAAAAATTATAGATTGTGTTCATCAAACTTGAAAACATTCACTTAATAGAAATGAAATGATGGGTGAAATAAAAAAAAAATTCTAACATCTGAGTGAAAAAGAATAAATTGAAGCTAAACACCATATCATAGGGATCCCATAAAAACAACTGCAAATTTGATTAATATTCCTACTCAGAAACTAATACAAAGTGTGTCTTCTCAAAATCAAAGCATCCAACTGAGTCCAAACCTTACAAATGACTGAGAAAATACATAATATAGACCTCAAAACCACTATCCCTAGCCTCAGGCAGTCGAATCCATGAGATGAGGATCATTTTCCACCAAATGTTGAACATGAATCTGAAGACTAGGAAGACCCAACAATTTTCCTCCAAAAGAGAGGAAACTGATTCATTTGAACTTAACTGATGACTTAACTAATGTATATACCTTAGATAAAATTAAAAACATGAATTTTACATTCATATTGAACATTTACATCAGCAAAATTACATTTCCCAAAGTGAAAAGTCAAACTGGAAAAGATTTGTTGAAGATTGTAAAAATTTGCAATTTTCTGGCAAAACACGTAGCGTCCAAGCAGGAAAAATAACTTGTTTTTCAAGTTGTTTTTGAGTGCCTTCCCGGTGTCAAAATTAAGCTCATGATAGATCATTGGAAATATCTCTGAGTCTAGTTTCTAGATATATCTTCATGTTTCAAAATGGTTTTGATTTACCCTTTCAGAAAGTCAATCTCCCAGGACTCATAAATACACAGTGACCAGGTCAAAAAGGAGGCAAAAACATGATTTTTAGGTGGTTTTTTGCATGTTTGAGGGAACCAGTTCTCCTCCAAATATTTTGAAACTTGCTAGGGTTGATGTCCTCATCATTATGAACCTGCTGGTGGTGTTCATTTGTCATTTAGAGGTCCAAAAAAGAGCACAACATCTAGGTCAATGCACCTTTGGAAAAAATTTTGTGTTGAAAATTGAAAACAATTACTGAAATGAACATAAGTGCAAAAATGTGCCAAAATTATGAGGGTACTTGCTCATTGAGTGCTTGAGGCATGGAGTGACACCTCAGCAAGTATATCCAACCTTTCTTTCTCTCCATGCTTGGTCAAACTTTTAATTTTATCATTAGCTCTTTTGAGCTTGGCTAATGAAATTCTCTCTTTCCATGCATGAAGTTTGACCCTTGTTCTCAACAAGTTATTATCCTTGTTGGCTTTCTCTAGCAACCTCTCCAAATGTATCTTGTCTCTACCAAGCCATGGTTCCCTGTCCTTGCTGATTTCTAGGGCAAGAAATTCATTTGGTGTGATCTGGTCTGTTAGCTCAGCTTCCTTTTGTCTCTCAAGGGCTAGAGCTCTTTTTAGCCCTCTAGTCCTTGGTCTCTGTCTTGGAGGTTGATCCTCTTCATCATCAGGTTCACCAAACCTTTCTAATGTTTCCTCAACCAAGGATTTATACTTCTCTTCCTCACTTTGTGCTTTGATGCATGTTACCTCATTGATGGTCTGCTTGGTCTTCAACTAGTGATTTTATTTCCCAAGGAAGTGAATCACATACTTAGCCCTCTCAATACTAGCTTGGAGCTCACTAATATTAGCCTCTTTACCTTTTATTACTGTGTTTTTGTTTTTGTCTTCATCCTCCTCTCTATGACTTCTGTTCTAATTTTCAGCCATAGTTGATGTCAAAACCCTAGGATGATGGAATGAAATGGAGGAATGTGAAGTGCAAGGAAGTGTTGGGAAGTGAAGGGAATGAGAATGTGAAGGGAGCCTAGGTTAGTGAAAACCCTAGGATTTAGAGCTATTAGGGATGATATTGTTCTAGGGAATCGGGTTATAGGGAAATGGGAAAATTTTTATAGGAATGTGAGGGGAAGTGTATAACAGTTTAGGGATTAGGTTTAAATAATAATTAGGGTCTCTTGTCTTAGAAATAAGTTTGAATGACTATGAAGTAGAACAATACATCAATGAGATGATGGATGGGCTACTTACTGATAAATGGAGCTTTGAAGAACCCTTTTACAGAGATTTGGCATGAAATTATGGAGTGGAAAGATGTGAGAAGGTTTTTTTGTCTTTCTAAGAAAATGCGCAGTGTCCAGAGCAAACGCGCAGCGTCCATAGCAAACGCGCAGCGACCCTTGCAAATGCGCATCGACCCCTGTCAAACGTGCAGCTTCCCTTAAGCACCTTTTTGCAGACCACATTTTGAGGCCTTTCCTGTTTCGAAATTGGGCCCATGATAGCTCGTTCAAAATATTATCCTGTCTACTTTCCAAATATACCTTTGGTTTTATAATTGGATTTTATTTTCCTTTTCAAAAGCTGATTTTCCTAAGACTTTTAAAAAAGTGTTGAATGAAGGTGCAGAATTGTAGAGTGCTGGTACAGGAAAATTTTGGAGGCCTTCCTCAACTCCAAATTGAGCTCATGACAGCTAATTGGAATTATCTCTCAGTCTAGTTATCATTTGACTCATCAAGAAAGTAATTTGGACACTCCAACTAGTAGCATATTTGATTTTCCCAAGGTCACTCCATAAATGCAGCAAACCTCTTGTAGCACCTGTATTTTTTACATTTCTATAAAAACATGACACCTGTGTACAAAATGAAGGGTTTTTTTTCATCTTGGACCTATGATGTATAGGAACCTCTCTCACGTTTATCAAATTCATCTCTTTTTGGTCAGAAACATAGTTTTAAGCAAGACTGGCCCTATGAGTGGCAAATGGCTTGACTCGTGGAATGAATTATAAAAAAATGATGAAGAAGTGATGTTTATGAGTTTTAAATGACCTCATAATTACTGATATGACCTACCTTATGCATTCTATGCTCATATTTCCTTGATTCCATAGCAAACCCTAGCTCAGTGAGAGAGGAAATTAGGGCATAGTGCTTGTGGAAAATGATGAGTTAGGTACTCTTGGAAAAAGAAAACCCCCTTTTACATTTGATCAATTTCTGAAGTAGACACTTTTTTTATTTGACACTTGATGTGTTGGCATGTGGAAATTATGAGTTGGAAGCCTTGGGAGACTGAGTACTTATTACATTTTAACTGACATAAAATTACATGGATAAAAATAAAATTACATCTTGGAATGAAACTCACACTTGAAATCAAAATACAACTTTGGAAACCATTTTGGAGACCATCTTTACATGGTAAAGTGACATTATTGGGATCACTCTCACACCTTCTTCTACCCTTTATTGAAAATGAGACAATGAAATCATTTTACCTAATGAAACCCTAGTGACCTAATGAAAAATGAAAGAAACTGACTCAATGAGTAACTTTGACTAAAATTGGAATGAGAGCAGACTTGTTTTCAACATGATGAAGACATGGAAGAGGGTCAGCAGGCATATACCCATGAAGGAAAATGGGACACTTGACAAGGACAACCACTGGTGGAACAAGTTTATATCATGACCTAATGGAATGATTAAGAATTCTTTAGAGTGGGACACCTAAGATGCACATGAAAAATATGTTTTGATCCTTGGTGGAAGTATGCAAATACTGACACTAACATTAGCTCCAATTGGGGATAGTAGATCCTTGTAGGTGCCAAGAACACCGTAGACCAAGTGCCTATTCATTTGGCAATGGAATCAAAAGCTAAAGACTAATTGAATACTAAAAACTTGACTCAAGACTAACTCAAACTAAAACACAACTGAAAAACTGAAAAATATCCTCACAATTGACCTTATTCAACCAAACATACTCTAACTGATCCATTCATCACTTGATCAAGTGAAATGGAACAACCAATGCAACCATGTAAGCATTCTAGCTTCTGTTTGAATTCTCCGCAAGTGCTTGCTTATGAGCAAGAAGAAAGAACTACTAAAAGGAAATTCCCATGAAAACTTGTCAAAAGATTGAATCTTGATGAAATTGTGAAGCACGATCCCGCTGAATGACCTCAAGAATGCTACGAAAGGATATTCATAGGAATACATATTGATTTCCAGCCCATCTAATACGTTGATGCTCTGGTCTAGGTAGTCTTTGTACCTTGGTTTTAAAATTTTCCTAACTTATGTGCTTTCTTTCTTTGATGACTGCATAAATTTGACAAAAGGATCTTGAAACTCGTGAATGACTCATTTTTCTTGATGATCATAAAAAAAACAAGAATCTTCTTCATTACTCTCTTGATATGACTACAAATCTTGGTACGAGCTTCGTAATGAAACACTTGCTGAATAAGACAATGAAGTCGGATGTCAGATCAAGTTTATATAAACACTCTTTTCAGGCTCACAGTAGCTAATGGAGAAGGAATTTTACTACATATATAATCTAACACATCAGATATTGGGTGATGAAAAACTTGAAAAGACTGCTGCAACCTATTTTCCATTGGTTATAATGAGACTACATGACACTCTACAAGCTGCTCATCCTTTTCTTTAGAGATGTTATGAAAATTGTTCTGTAAAAATTGAAATGATTCAAAACATAATGGTACAGAATCATCTTGCATCATTTGATCATATGTTTCAGCTTCCAAGCTTTCATCTGCAATTTGAAATTCAATGGAACTTGGTGACTGCAAATCTAGAGCTAAGGAGGATTCTATGTCGCAAATGATTTTCTCAACCAATTTAGGAGAATGTTCATTATTTATAGTGTTGACCACTTTCCTATATACTTTATTATAGTTTTCTCTTATTTTTGCAAATGAGGAGAAACACAAGGGTAAGGAGCTCTGATAAAAAAAATTATTATCCTCTTGATTTTCAAGATCAAAACTCAATGAGTGTTGATTTCTGATCGCATGAAAGTTATCTTTGATGAACTAAAATGAAGTAAAACAAAGAGGAAAAGATCCTTCACTTACTTCCAAATTTTTTAGACTTTCCTCATCACTGTCATAGCTAATATGCATTGGCTGATCACTATTTTCAAGCTGTTGAAACTGAACTTCCTCCCACAAACCAACTGCTGATTGCTTTGCAAGATTAGCTTCTGTTTAGAGAACATAATCATCATCATACTAATCAAACTTTGGCAAGTCATCAATATAAGTAATTTCACCAATCATACACTTTAGATTATCAGATTTTTTCTCCTCAGATTGATCTACAAATTCATTTTCTGATCTATGGTGGCTGGGATTACCAGGAAAATGTTTAGGGATTACAATATTTTCTGTTTCTGGGATAAGTGGGTCATGATGATATTGAATGGAAAATACATCTCTCATGGTGATATTTTGCATCATTTATTCTATTTTACTTACCAAATTGTTGAGCTTTACCTCTGAAGATGTCAGGTGCTCTACAATGTTCTTCTTCTCTTCTTACTTCAACTTTTCCCTTCTGATCAACATATTAACCTCTACATCTACTGCATTGTTCTACATCTCTTCAAGTGTTTCAAGTTTCATTTCTCTTAGCTGAAACTCAATTTCCAGATCAAAGGCATTTGGGTAATGTAAAAGAACTGAGCCAGGAGGAGGTCTTATATCATCAGGTATCGAATAATAGAATTGATTGAATCTGGCAGAAAAATGTTGTACTGTCTCCCCTAGCTGTCTTTTTAGCTGGTCATACTCTTTTAGAATTAGGAAAGGGTTTTTTTTGACCACCCACCTGTCGAGGAAAATTTTGACGAACTATGGGAAATATGAGATGCTTGCGGCAGGCAAGTTTTTGGACCAAATATTGACCTTGCCTTGCAAAGAAAGAGAAAATAGCCTGATACTGACATCTTTTTTGTCAACTTCAAAAAGGTCTAGGAAATTCTCAAAATTATGCATATGTCTCTTAGCAGTGATGTTTTCATATTCACCATCAAACCTCAACAGATATAGGTAATGATTTTCAGGGAAAACATGGAGTATAGGAGGTAAGATGAGTGGTTTGTATCGATCTGGAATTTTACAAGGTGTAGGAGTATGTACAGAAGTTGTAGGATCAGTATTGATCTCTTTAGGCTCATCAATTTGAATATGGTCATCATAAGATTCAGAAAAAGGATGTGGACCAAGATCAAAGGAAAACTTGGTATTTACACTTTTTGAATATGTAGAATCAAGATTTTAATCATCTTTATCATACAACAAACTCCTAAAAAATTTCAGGATAGTTTCAAGAAAAAGAAAAGAAGTAATTTACAAGAAAGAATATTAGATCTTGAATACAATTCCACTTTGAATACCTGACCTTTGTATAATATCCTTCCATTTTCCTGCTGGCAAGGTCGATCCTCCAGTGGAGTCTTTACATCAAGTTGGAGTCGCCATGTGAAGAGTTTAGCCTTCATATGCATCTGATTGTTGTCCACCATCAGCAATCAAATCTAAAATTTTTCGTTCTTTCCCAGGGAAGATATGATCTTTTGCTCTCCCTAGTATGGTCGCCAAAATGTTATCACTCGGATTGAACCTCAGGCTGAAGAAGGAAATTCTGAGGTAACAACAAACCACACTTAGCCAAGTAGCTAGCCCTAGTAGGAAAGGAAAGGGCTCTCTCTGTATAGATCATAGCCAAGATTACTGAGGAAAGAATATATTAGGCTAGGTATATTAGCTCAGGGTGTTGATTTTGATTGTATAGGGTTGTGCTAGATCAAAAGGAGTCAAACAATCAGGACAAGGAGATTAGGTCAAACTTTGCAGGGTGTTCTATGGGGAAAGGTAGGTACAATGTTTATCACTTTAGGATTTCGATGGTGGGATTATCAAGACAGGTGAGGAGCTAGAAAGAGCATGGTGGAATCATGGATTATTTCTAAACTGAAGAAATTATAGACTGTGAATATTTACCCAAAACAGAGCATAACAATTATGGATTATGTTCATCAAACTTGAAAACATTCACTTAATAGAAATGAAATGATGGATGAAATAAATAAAAAAGCATTCTAACATCTAAGCGCAAAAGGAGAAATTTAAACTAAACACCATACCACAGGGATCCCATAAAAATAGCTACAAATTTGATTAATATTCCTGCTTAGAAACTAATACAAAGTGTGTCTCTTCAAAAACCAGGCATCCAACTGAGTCCAACCCTTACAAATGACTGAGAAAATACATTATATAGACCTCAAAACCACTCTCCCTAGCCACAAGGAGTCGAATCCATGATATGAGGAGCCGTTTCCACCAAATATTGAACAAGAATATGAAGACTAGGAAGACCCAACAACTTGCCTCTAAAAGAGAGGAAACTGATTCATTTGACCTCAACTGATGACTTACCTATTGTATCTCCCTTAGATAAAAGTAAAATCATGACTTTTACATTCATATTGAACATTTACATCAATAAAATTAAATTTCCCAAAGTGAAAAGTCAAACTGGAGAAGATTCGAAGAAGATTGTAAAAATTTGCAATTTTCTGGCAAACGCGCAGTGTCCAAGAAGGAAAAATATTCTGTTTTTCAAGCTGGTTTTGAATACCTTCCCGGTGTCAAAATTGAGCGAATAATAGCGCATTGGAAAGCTCTTTGAGTCTAGTTTCTAGATATATCTTCATTTTTCAAAATAGTTTTGATTTACCCTGTCAAAAGGCCAATCTCCCAGGACTGGTAAAGGTGCAACGCCCAGGTCAAAAAAGAGCCAGAAACATGATTTTTACGTGGTTTTTTGCATGTTTGAGGGACCAATTCTCCTCCAAATATTCTAAAATTCTATAGGGTTGATTTCCTCATAATTTTGAACCTGTTGGTGGTGGCCATTTTTCATTTGGAGGTCCCAAAAAGGAGCACAACATCCAAGTCGTTGCACCTTTGGAAACATTTATGTGTTGAAAATTGTGAAAAATTACTGAAATGAACATAAGTGCAAAAATGTGCCAAAATTATGAGGGTACTTGCTCACTGAGTGTTTGAGGTATGGAGTGACACCTTAGAAAGTATATCCAACCTTTCTTTCTCTCCATGCTTGTTCAAAATTTTAATTTTATCATTAGCTCTTTTGAGCTTGGCTAATGAAATTCTCCCTTTCCGTGCATGAAGTTTGACCCTTGTCCTCAACAAGTTATTTCCCTTGTTGGCTTTCTCTAGCAACCTCTCCAAATGTATATTGTCTCTACCAAGCCATGTTTCCCTATCCTTGCTGATTTCTAGGGAAATAAGTTCATTTGGTGTGAGCTAGTCTGTTAGCTCATCTTCCTTTTGTTTCTCAAGGTCTAGAGCTCTTTTCAGCCCTCTAGTCCTTGTTATCTATCTTGCAGGTTGATCCTCTTCATCATCAGGCTCACCAAACCATTCTAATTTTTATTTAAGCAAGGATTTAGCCTTCTCTGCCTCACTTTGTGCTTTGATGCATGTTATCTCATTGATGGCCTAGTTGGTCTTCAACTACTGATTTTATTGCTTAAGGAAGTGAATCACATACTTGGCCCTCTCAAGACTAGCTTGGAGCTCACTAATCTTAGCCTCTTTACCTTTGATTACTTCATTTTTGGTTTTGTCTTCATCCTCCTCTCTCTGACTTCTATTCTACTTTTCACCATATTTGATGTCAAAAACCCTAGGGTGATGGAATGAAATAGAGGAATGTGAATTGAAAGGAAGTGTTGGGAAATGAAGGGAATGATAATGTGAAGGGAGCCTAGGTTAGTGAAAACCATAGGAATTAGAGCTATTAGGGATGATATTTTTCTAGGGAATGGGGTTATAGGGAAATGGGAAAATGTTTGTAGGAATGTGAGGGGAAGAGTATAACAGTTAAGGGATTAGGCTTAAATAAGAATTAGGGTTTCTTTCCTTAGAAATAAGTTTGAATGACTATGAAGCGGAACAATACATCAATGAGATGATGGCTGGGCTACTTACTGATGAATGGAGCTTTGAAGAACCCTTTTGTAGAGATTTGGCATGAAATTATGGAGTGGAAAGCTGCGATAAGGTTCTTTTTCTTTCTGAGCAAACGAGCAGTGTCTAGACTAAATGCGCAGTGACCCTTGCAAACGCACAGTGACCCCTCCCAAACGCGCAACGTCCCTCCAACACCGTTTTGCATAACACATTTGGAGGCCTTCCCTGTGTCAAAATTGGGACCATGATAGCTCATTGGAAAGCTTATCCTGTATAATTTCCAAATATTCATTTTTTTTCTTATTGGAGTTTATTGTCCTTGTCAAACGTTGATGTTTTCAAGAATGGTCAAGAAGTGTTGAATGAAGGTGCAGAAATGTAAAGTGCTGGTGCAGACAAGTTTTGGACACCTTCCTCAACTCAAAATTGAGATCATGATAGCTAATTGGAAAGCTATCTCTGTATAGTTATCATTTTACTCATAAAGAAATTAATTTGGACACTCCAACTATTAGAAAATTTGATTTTCCCAAGGTCACTCCATAAATGCAACAAACTTGTTGTAGCACCTATATTTTTGACATTTATATAAAATAATGACACTTGTGTACATCCTAAAGGAGGTTTTTCTTCTTGGACCTATGTTGGACAAAAACCTCTCTCACTTTTATCAAATTCATCTCTGTTTGGTCAGAAACATAGTTTGAAGTGAAACTGGCCATATGAGTGGAAAATGGCTTGACTCTTGGAATGAATTCTCAAAAAATGATGGATACATGATGTTTATGAGTTTGAAATTACCTCATAATTACTGATATGACCTACCTTATACCTTCTCTACTCATATGTCTTTGATTCCATAGCAAACCCTAGCTCAGTGAGAGAGGAAATTAGGGTTTACTGCCTGTGCAAAATGATGACTTAGGCACCCTTGGAAAAAGACGACTCCCTTTGAAATTTGATCAATTGCTGAACTAGACACTTTTTTTATTTAACACTTGATGTGTTGGCATGTGGAACTTTTTAATCCAAGTTGTCATTGATGGAAACAGGTTGATGAACGAGAAGCTAGATCCTATGATTGATAAGCCTAACAATGAAGATGACCTCTTGTTGTCTGCACACATCCACCGTTGATTAGCTCCATAACATCAAACGATATTTGAAGTCGAAATTGGATTATGAAGATGACCTCTTGCTATCCGCACACATCAACTGATGATTGGCTCCAAAACATCAAACAATTTTTGAAGTTGAAATTGGATTATGAAGATGTCGCGTTAAGTTGAATAGAAGCCGGCCTTAAAAAAAATTCCTGCTCCTCACGTCGGCTCCCTTACATAAACTTGCAAATGTGTATATATATAATGTGAAATCATTCTGACGGATGAGTTCGAAGAAGAATAAATAAAACAAGCAAGAAAACAACGTGAAGGAAGAAGTTCACAACTCGTGAACTTACAAAATACAAAATTGATATTTGTTGAAACGCTCACGGTGGCATCAAATACTATTTTGACTTGTTCAGAAGCACACGACAGGACCACGTCAGGACCTATGGTGACTCCCCCTTGCGGCTGTAATTGAGACTTTCTTGTGGGTTCCATTTTATTGCAGGAATAGATCGAACTTCATTTTTATCATGCCATCTGTCAGATCAGAAGTTGTGATAGGAAGAAAAACATTCATGGATTCCAAAACTATTCCCACATAATTATCTCTTCTAATTTGCAAAACAATTTTAAAAAAAGGAGAGAAAAATGAGGAGGACTGATGCATATATCTGAAGTTGATCAAATGAATTAATTCAAATCTGTGGAAGAAATATGTCTTAAAAATTTATGTGAAAATTTTTGAGATACATGTATGACTTCTTGAAAACCATTTGCAGACCTGTATAAAATTAACATTGTGAATCCTTGCAGACTTGTGGGAATATCATTTTGGAAATTGGTGACTCCTCTGCAGAACCATTGAGGTTTATTCTAGAACAAATTGTAGACTTGTGGAAGGCTACACTTTCAAACCTGTAGTAGCTTGAACTTGTGTGATTATCCTTGGCTGTTATGGACAGATTCTAAACTTGTATTCTTCAACTCGGACAAGTTTTCCTTAAGATAAAAGTTCGTGAAGACTTGTGGCTTATACCCCTACAATTCAAACCTGATGATCTGATGAATTTGGAGGCCTGTACAAGTGAAGAACTTGAATATCTTGGATAGTGAGTATATTAAAAATCTGAAGCAGTATTGTGGAGAAGATTATCAATTGTTGAAGTAAGTCTTTCATACACTCTAGTTGTCAAAAAGTTGAAGGGTTGGAGCCCTAGGGGTTGGAGCCTCTAAAACAAGGTTGGAGCCTTAAAAAAGGATAGGGTTGGAGCATCTAAAACAAGGTTGGAGTCTTGAAAAAGATAGGGTTGGACCCTAAAAAGTCCAAGTTGGTGCTTGGAAACAGGTTGGTGCCTGATTCATTGAAGGGTTGGTGCCCTCACACATCTATTGTACTCAATTATTTTGAAAATGGACTGAAGTTCTTATTAATCCTTAATAATATCATTATTATACATCTCTCTGTTTTTTAATTGTGAAGAATATAACTGGAAAAAATTAACAATTGAAAATAAACACTAATTCACCCCCCTCTCAGTATTTCCAACAATTGGTATCAGAGCCAGCTTCTTCAATATCAGCCTAACAGTTGGAAGAAGGATTCTTAGGCACAATGAAGAACATGGAAGCAACAGGGAAACTACCTATCTTTGATGGAACAAATTTTGGTTTTTGGAAAAAGAGGATGTCCTACTATCTAATGTCTCTTGGTCCTGAAGTATGGAACTCTGTTCTGGATGGGTACAAAGCTCCCGCCAATCTTCCAACTGATCTAGATGAAAGAAGAGCCTACATTTCTAATGCCAAAGCTTTAAATTCCATCACTAGTGGAATTACCGATTCCGAATTTACGAAAGTCATGAACTGTGACTTAGCCAAAGAAGTATGGGATAAGTTGGTTTCTCTATATGATGGGGACTCCAAAGTCAAGAAGGCAAAGCTTCAAATCTATAGAAGACAATTCGAGAGTCTGAAAATGGATGATGAAGAAGATATTGCATCATATTTCCTCCGAGTAGTTGAAGTGGTTAACTCTCTTAGAGGACTAGGAGAAAATATTGAAGAAAGCACCATTGTTCAAAAAATCTTGAGATCACTTCCTGATAGATTTGACTCAAAATTAAGTGCCATAGAAGAAATGACGGATCTAGATACTATCAAGATGGATGAACTCCATGGAATTCTCATTGCCTATGAGATGAGGAAAGGGAGTCCAAATTTCAAAGAAGCAACCTTCAAAGCCTCAAGATCTACAAAAGAAGGAAAAGGATGGAATTGCAACAATGATGAATCTGATACTGAAAACGAATTAGCTCAATTTGTATGAAGACTAAAAAGGGGATCTAAGCTAAAAGGTAAGTACCCTCTTATTTTTTTCAATTATGGAAGAATAGGTCATTACGCTACAAAATGTCCCCATAAACATGATAGTGATGATGAAAAGGACTCTAAAAGGATGATGTACAAAAAGAAAGGGTTTAATAAGAATAACTTCTTCTCCAAACAAGATGAGTCTGTCCCAGATGCGGATCCACATTAACGAGGTTTGGAAGGAAAGTTCTTGGTGGCAACCGGAGCATGGCACATGGACTGGCCATTTGGCCACCCATGAGCTCATACGTATGAACATAAATTCTGCCAGCTACGAACACATTCGTTCATTAACTCTGCACTCCCGCCATTGCTCCCTCCATTGTTACAAGATGAACCTACTGAGAAGGTCTTCTTCTCTATTTCAATCTGGTTTTTTACAACCTAATTGCTCCTCTCATGTTTTTCAGGGCTGCAAATGCCCCCCTGATAGCTCGGAGCCGAGCTCCCGAACACATATCGGGAGACGTTGCACCCTTCTTGGCTGTATTGAGATTACTCCTGGAGCACACTTTTCTCAAATTCTGTACTATCGCATGCATTTGACCTCGGCTTCTTGGCCTCCTGAGTCTATATCCCCTCGTTCCAGTGCTATTATGCCTCGCTTAAGGCATCGAATGTGTTTCCACCACGGCAGAAGCAGTGGCAGAGATATTCGCACGCCACCTTCTTCAAACTCTGATACTTCCTCGTCTTCTCAGGGGTATGCCCATGGTCGCTACCCTACAACTCGAAGCGGGTGAGGAAGAGACCGGTCTGCTGGTCAGACGCATCTTCAATTCAGCTCTCTGCTTCCTCATACCACTTCTCCATCGCAACCAGAATCCACTCCTGCTGCCACAGTCGCTTCCACTCCTCCCTCGCAGGTTGTCCTCCGCCAAACCACTCACTCCGCGGAGTTTCATTACGCCTACACAATGGATAGACCTCACATCACTGCCTTCATTACAGTCTCTTTCTGAGAGGAAGTTGTCTACTCTGATGTCCTCGACGCCCCCAATATTCAGAAGCCTGGTGTTTCTATTGGCACTGAGAAAGGGGCTCCCAGTCGCAAAGGTGGTCACAGGGACGACATCACTGGAAAACGGCCTAGGGATTATCATGAAGATGCCAACGCTAATGACGCCATCTGCACTAGCATTCCCACCTGTGCAAAAGATGGTGCAGAAGCTGGAAGCAGTGAAGATTACAGGTGCTTAATCGTGGAGGAACCACCCTCTCCTGCAAATGACAAGTAAACACTTTGGTTTTTTCTGGTCTATGGTCTTGGGTCCTAGTTCATTTGGATCGCTTTTTGATTTCCTGAATAGTATTTTTTTTTTTTAAATGAACAAGGATATATGTCTTTTAACTATATTGCTGGTTTCCCCTCCATGGGCGGCAAAAAACCTCTTTTAGGGACTGGTTTCCCAAATATGCGCAGTCCAGTTTCATGTTTTTTTGTTCACTCGTGCCTGGTACTTGGGCTTGCACTGCTGAGGCCTGTGCCTCTATGTATTTCTATGTTACATAAATAGAAATTGAATTACTTAGAAAAAAAAAATATGAGTCCGATGAAGATGAATTTGTAGTCATCAAAAAGAAATCAACTAGAAATATGCATCATCACAAATAAAGATATGATGAATCAGATGAGGAAAGTAATTATGTTGGAAGCAAAGAAACGTTATTCATCGCATTTACAAATGATGATGACTCAGAACTGGAAGATGAAAGAAACATGGATAGTTTGCTGATGAATGCCATTGAAGAAAATGAGAATCTACAAAAGAACATAATTTCTCTCAAAATAGAAAGAGAGGAATAAAAAATAAGCGAAGACTTATTGAACATTAAGCTAAAAGAGAAGGATGATATCTATGAAAAATGTGAAGCTGAAATAGTATCTCTAAGAAAGGAATTAGAGCAAGTCAAAAGGAGTTGGCAAAGCTCTCTATCTCTTGACAACATTCTTAATACTCAAAAACCTCAACACAACAAGTCTGGAATTGATTTCAAAGGATAATCATCAAGTACAAAGAATAATTCCAGAAGTTATGTTGATGTACTCTCTTGCCATCCAAAAGAAGAAAATTCATCTCGTCAGGAACAAAGTCCCATCTCAAAACCAAGAATTGAAGAAAGAGAAACTCCAAGGAAGAATGTTGGTTCAAGATATGGATACTACAACAGGTATCAAACTATTTTTCTTGTGCATTGTTACAATTGTAAAAACTTTGCACATCAATTTAAACATTGCAAGGCTCATAAGAATGAAGCACCAAGATTGAAAAATAAAACAAACCAACTACATGGTCCTAAAGAGCAAGGAAAAATAAAAACTTACAATTCCTTTGATCCCTTGGCTAAGTTTGATCTGTCTTGCTCATTATGTGATAATTATGATCACAATGAACAAAATTGTCCTCTCAAAAGGGAGAAAGCTAAAAACATAAATCTCAAAACTGATAAATGTGGCCTAGCTCTATGTGCTCATAGTGAAGAAAATCATTGGTTCGTGGATAGTGGATGCTCAAGACATATGATAGGTGACCAAAAGAAGTTTATCTCATTGAACAAGAAAAATGGAAATGTTTCTTTTGGAAGTGGATCCACTAAACTCACTAGAAAAGGAAATGCTACCCTTGTCAATGGACTAGGAAAGGCTCAAAATACCTTGCTGGTAGAAGGGCTCAAACGCAACCTCTTAAGTGTTAGCCAGATTTGTGACCAAGGACATAATGTTGTCTTTAGTACAAAAAACTGCGAAATAAGAGACTTATCCTCGGGAGAACTTGTGGCGAAAGGAGTAAGAATACCATATAATGTTTACATACTCAATAGAATCCAAGAAGATAAATGTTACTTAAGTCAAACAGATGAAAGTTGGTTATGGCACAAGCGATTGGGGCATACAAGTTTTGATAACCTAGACAACATCAAAAAAATTAATGCAGTAAGGGATATTCCAAAAATGAGCAAACCAAATCAAGTTGTATGTGGCCCATGCCAACATGGAAAGCAAACCAGAACTAGCCACAAAACTAAGGAGTTCTTAACAACAAAACCTTTCGAAATCATTCATGCAGATTTGTGTGGGCCAACTAGAACTCCAGCTCTTCAAGGTGAAAGGTACTTTGTTGTATTTGTTGATGACTATACTAGAATGATGTGGATATATTTCATAAAATATAAATCTGAAGCATTTGAATGTTTTAGAAATCTTAAGGCTCCCATTGAGAATGAGAAAGATTATAAGATTAAATGTCTTAGAATGGATAGAGGAGGAGAATTCACCTCAAAAGAGTTTGATGAATTCTGTAAAGAGCATGGAATCGAAAGAGAAATCTCTATTGCTAGGACACCCCAGCAAAATGGAGTAGTTGAAAGAAGGAACTGAACAATTCAATAAATGGCAAGGACAATGCTACTAGCAGCCGATTTGCAACCAAAATTTTGGAGAGAAGCAGTTGGCAGTGCAGTTTATACCTTAAATCGAACTCAAATAAGACCAAATAATGAAAATAATCCTTATGAATTATGGAAAGGAAGACCTACTTCAATAAAATATTTCAGGGTTTTTGGAAGCAAATGTTTCATAAAAATAAATGATGACTCACCAGGTAAATTTGATTCTAGAGTTGATGAAGGAATATTTCTTGGATACTCCACTAGGAGAAAAGCTTACAAATGTTACAACTATCGTCTATGAAGAATAGTGGAAAGCATTGATGTGAAGATTGATGAAGGCCTTCCAGAAAAAGGAATTGAAAATCATGAAGTTGAGCCTTTCTTTGAACAAAGTGAAGAAGAAGAACCTGAAAAAGAAGAGGAGAATGAAGAACCTCAAAGTGAACCTCAAAATGAATCTTCATAAACTCCCTCCAAGATCAAGTTTATTCAAATATATCATCTGTAAGAATAGGTCATCGGAAATATAGATGAAGGAATCCAAAATCGAAGAAGGATGATAAGAAACCTTAGAAAAGATGATGTGGCTCTATTATCTTTAATAGAACCTGCAAATTTTTCTCAAGCAAGAAAATATCCTTATTGGATTAAGGCCATGGAAGAAGAAATGTCTCAAATCTAAAAAAATGAGACTTGGGAACTGGTACCTCGCCCAAAAGATAAAAATATAATTGGAACAAAATGGGTATTCAAAAACAAGATGAATGAAGATGGAAAAATCATCATAAATAAAGCCAGACTTGTCTGCAAAGGATACTCGCAAATCGAAGGAATTGACTTCGAAAAAACCTTTGCACCAGTATCTCGAATGGAACCCATAAGAATGTTTTTAGAATTTACTTTCTCAAAAGGATTCAAGGTTTATCAAATGGATGTAAAATCAGCATTCCTGAATTGAGATCTTAAGGAATAAGTTTACATGGAGCAAACAGAAGGATTTGATCTTGCTAAAGGAAAATACTTTGTATGAAAAATAAAATTTAAAGCCTTGTATGGATTAAAACAAGCCTCTAGAGCATTGTATGCAAAGTTGGATCACTATTTGCAACAAGAGGGTTTCAAAAAGGGAGTGGCAGGGAGCAATCTCTACATGAAGATGGACAAGGAAAAACTTTTGATCACTCTAGGTTATGTTGATGATCTAATATTTGCTATCAATAATGAATAAATGAGCCATGAATTTTCTCTAAATATGTCCAAAAAATTCGAGATGTCAATGATTGGTGAGTTTTCATACTTTCTTGGACTACAAATATCTCAAACCTCTACAGGCATGTTTATATCTCAAGCAAAATATCTTAAAGACATGCTCAAAATATATGGGATGGAAGATTGTGCACCTATGAGCACACCAATGACCATAGATTGTAAATTAAGCAAAGATGATGATACCCCTCTCATAGATGCAACTCTTTACAGGTCAATTATTGGAGCTCTCCTATACTTAACTACTACAAGACCAGATATTATGCAAGCAGTAGCAATGGTAGCAAGATTTTAGTCAAGTTCTAAACAATCCCATCTAGCAGCTATGAAGAGAATTCTCAGATATTTGAAAGGAACGATTGATTTAGGTCTTTGGTATCCTAGGATTTCAACTCTTATTGTGACAAATTACTTTGATGTTGATTGGGTCGGAAGCGTGGATGATCGAAAAATCACAAGTGGAAATGCATTCTTTATGGGAGATTGTCTTGTATCCTGGCTCAACAAAAAGCAATCATCTATATCCCTTTCTATATCTGAAGCCGAATATATAGCTACCGCTTATTGTTGTACACAAATTATATGGATGAAGGAAGCCTTGAAGGATGTCAACATAGAAAATAAGCAACCAATTACTATTTTTTGTGACAATACCAGCGCCATCAGTCTTTCAAAAAATTCGGTGATGCACTTAAGGACCAAACATATTCCAATAAAATACCACTTTCTCCATGAAAAAGTTGCTAAACACAATATCAAGTTAGAATACGTCAATACAATAGAACAAATTGCTGATATCTTTACAAAACCCCTTCCACGAGAAGCATTTGAGTATATTCACCAAAAGATGGGGGTCATTTCTCTTGCATCACATTAAATCAAGTAGCATGTCAGGGGTACAGTATGTTAGGGGGAGCAGCATGACAAGGGGAGCACTTTGGCACCCCATTCCCATTGATGTCAAACGAGGAGAGAAGAAAAATATTTCCATGTAATGACAAAGGAGGAGATTGTTAATCCAAGTTGTCATTGATGGCAATAGGTTGATGAAGGAGAAGCCAGATCCTATGATTGATAAGCCTAACAATGAAGATGACCTCTTGCTATCTGCACACATCAACCGATGATTGGCTCAAAAACATAAATGATTTTTGAAGTCGAAATTTGATTATGAAGATGACCTCTTGTTGTCCGCACACATCCACCAATGATTGGCTCCAGAACATCAAATGATTTTTGAAGTCGAAATTGGATTATGAAGATGCTGCGTTAAGTTGAAGAGAAGTCAGCCTTAAAAGAAATACTTGCTCCTCACGTCGGCTCCCTTACGTAAACTTGCAAATGCATATATATATATATATATATATATATATATATAGATAATGCGAAATCATTCTGATGGATGAGTTCGAAGAAGAATAAAATAAAACAAGCAAGAAAATAGCGTGAAGGAAGAAGTTCACAGCTCGTGAACTTACAAAATACAAAATTGATATTCGCTGAAACGCTCATGGTGGCATCAAATATTATTTCGACTTGTTCAGAAGCATATGCCAGGACCTGTGGTGACTCCCCCTTACGGCTGTAATTGAGACTTTCTTGCGGGTTCCATTTTATTGCAGGAATAGAACGAAATTCATTTTGATTATGCCATCTATTGGATCAGAAGTTGTGATAGGAAGAAAAACATTCGTGGATTCCAAAACTATTCCTGCATAATTATCGCTTCTAATTTTCAAAACATTTGAAAAAAAAGGAGAGAAAAATGAGGAGGACTGATGCATATATCTGAAGATGCTCAAATGAATTAATTCAAATCTGTGGAAGAAATATGTCTTAAAAATTTATGTGAAATTTTTTGAGATACATGTACGACTTCTTGAAAACCATTTGCAGACCTGTATAAAATTAACATTGTGAATCCTTGCAGACTTGTGGGAATATCATTTTGGAAATTGGTGACTCCTCTGCAGAACCATTGAGGTTTATTCTAGAATGAATTGTAGACTTGTGGAAGACTACACTTTTAAACCTGTAGTAGCTTGAACTTGTGTGATTATCCTTGGTTGTTATGGACATGTTATAAACTTGTATTCTTTAGCTCAGACAATTTTTCTTTAAGATACAAGTTCGTGAAGACCCGTGGCTTATACCCCTACAATTCATACCTGATGATCTGATGAATTTGGAGGCCTGTACAAGTGAATAACTTGAATATCTTGGATAGTGAGTATATTAAAAATCTGAAGCAGTATTGTGGAGAAGATTATCAATTGTTGAAGTAAGTCTTTCATACACTCTAGTTGTTAAAAAGTTGAAGGGTTGGAGCCCTAGGGGTTGGAGCCTTGAAAAAGATAGGGTTGGACCCTAAAAAGTCCAAGTTGGTGCTTGGCAATAGGTTGGTGCCTGATTCATTGAAGGGTTGGTGCCCTCACACATCTATTGTACTCAATTATTTTGAAAACAGACTGAAGTTCTTATTAATTCTTAATAATATCATTATTATACACCTCTCTGTTTTTTAATTGTGAAGAATCTAACTAGAAAAAATTAACAATTGAAAAGAAATATTGATTCACCCCCCTCTTAGTATTTCCAATAGAACTTATGAGTTGGAAGCCTTGGGAGACTGCGTACTTATTACATTTGAACTGACATAAAATTACATGGATAAAAATAAAATAACATCTTGGAATGAAACTCACACTTAAAATCAAAATACAACTCTGGAAACCATTTTGGAGATCATCTTTACATGGTAACGAGACATTATTGGGATCGCTCTCACACCTTCTGTTTCCCTTTATTGAAAATGAGAGAATGCAATCATTTGACCTAATGAAACCCTAGTGAACTAATGAGAAATGAAAGAAGCTGACCTAATGAGTAACTTTGACTAAAAATGGAATGAGAGCAGACTTGTTTTCAGCATGATGAAGACATGGAAGAGGGTCAGCAGGCATATACTTGTGAAGTAAAATGGGACACTTGACAAGGAAAACCACCAGTGGAACAATTTTATATCATGACCTAATGGAATGATTTAAAATTATTTAGAGTGGGATACCTAAGATGCACATGAAAAATGTGTTTTGATCCATGGTGGAAGTATGCAAATAGTGACACTAAGAGAACCATTATCTGTTCGAGTATTTGCAATAACTTATGTTGAGGAACCATGTCGAATGATTTTCTAAGGTCAAAAAAACAACATAAGAGATCAGTTATACTATTGTGGTATTCCTCGACAATGATACAAAGAGTGACAAAAAGATTAATAGTTGAGTGATGTCTTCTAAAACCGTATTTTCTGCTAGCTCTTTTACCATGACTTTTAAGCCATACGACAAGCTTCTTTTAAAAAATGAGCCCATAGGGTTTTGTCAATATGTGGCTAATCATAATGTTCCTATAATTAGAGGGAACATTTTTATCCCCAATTTTAACTATAGGCACAATCAAGCTTTGCACCTAAGGCCCAAGAAAGTTGTGTTTTACTACTAAATTGAGAACCTTGTGGATATGAGGGATGAGGATAAACCTTCCCACTTTGAAAATTTCAGCTTGGTAGCCTTCAATATCCCTACATTTCCCATTAGCGAGATTCTTAATCCTAAACCCACTTATTCCAAAGAGAATATATCCTCCTCTATAGGAGTTTTTAAGATGTTTCCAATGGTTTCCGGAGATTCATAAATATTCTTAAGTAAATATATTAGTTCTTTAAGTGGATCAAATTATTTTCTTTTGTTTTATGAACGAGAATATTCCTCCAAAGATTTTTGGGCTCATATTTAAAAAAGTAGAGAATACAATTTCATAAACAACATAATTAATTAATTTTTAGTTAAAAATAATTATTTTTTTATATACTTATTTATTTTAAAAATTAATATTTTTTTTAATCTTATTTTACACATATTATCTTTATGTTAAAAAAAATATTTTAATATTGATGTTTTTAAAAATTTAAACATTGTGATCAATATTCCTATGCCTACTATGACTTGCGCTATTTATAGTGTATCTATAATAACATAATTAATAAATATATGAAATTATTAAAATTTATATTTTTAATAAATTTTTTCTATCACCAAATTATTTAGGTTATAAATTCATCATTTTATATGTAGAAATAAAAATTTGTGTGAGGATAATAACAATATTTCTCTTAACCATCCTAATTATATTTAATTAACATTTTGATTATATATAAATGAAAAAATACTTCTATTAATGTATTAAACACTTTCTTTTAGGTGGGTGTTGGGGGATTTTGTTGTCTCTTTTGTCTTTTTTTAAGGCTACTATGATATGGCTAGAATTTTTTCTCTTTGGGTGGGTTGGTGGAAGCTCTATTCTTTTGTCTTAACTCTGTTTGAATAGACCTAAATTCTATGTCAAAGGATGCCAAGCTAAATAGCGGGTGGTAGACATGGAAAATACGGGAGGTCATGTGCTCATGACCAAGACCAAGAAGCAATGGTCACTTTTCACTAAAAAATTCTCCTAGTGTCTCAAAGGAGATATTCCCACTGGAAACTTTTGCTAGTAATGATATCCATGCATATCCTTCTTTTAAAAATATGGAGGAGGTCTCCAAATTGTTACTAGTCCCTGGACATACCAATGGAAGATGGAGCCAATACATAATTTCTATTACCCGTCAGAGGAAAATAAATAGTCTACTAGGCAGTCTCTTGAAGGAGAAGCATGGATGTTAGAATGAAATTATCTCTTCTTTAATCAGATATAGAGGGTGAAGTGTTACCAGTGTGTTACAGGAGAAACTACCCTAGGGTCTCAATTGAGGACCCCAACATAGTGGAAGGCATACAACAACAAGAAGAAATCAAACTACTAGTCCTACTGCTTAAACTAGTAAACTTGGGAGAGATGACCTTACCCATATGTCCTACGTTTTAGGTCGTTCCCACAGGATTCAAACCCTCTGCTTCTCCACGTGCTTCAAGACCTAAAACTCATTCAAGAAAAAAGAACATAGACTAGTTTTAGCACACATATATCCTAGATGTCAGTGGTGAGATCATATAAGCTTATAGAAAATAACAAGAAATCAACTATTAAAAGATCATTAACATGTATAAAACGTGTTAATTATCACGACATCAAGAACATGACAAAGCTTATTTATTGATGTATGTAAAAGATGTGGAGCAATACCACCTGAAATCAGCCACGGCTCCAAGCGAAACCGTCCTCCGGATCTATCCAACCCAAGACTCAATAATCTTCTTCCATAAAGGTGCACAAGGATGTCACATAAATGAGGTGAACATCTCATATAAGGAAACAAGGGTTTCTTGAACCTGGGAAGTGCAGTAGGCACAGGGATAATCAGACTTGATCTCGCCTTAACAGGCTATAGTATCAATACCTATCTCTCTCCCCTGTTTAGGCCTTCCCATGAGGTGTGTTTATACTTCCTCAAAACAGTTTTTTGAGTTGGGAAACAGTTTGGCGACGAGCTTCTGTAGGTGGGCTTCCTGTGTAACCCGTAAACCCTGCCCAAATAATAGGGAGTTTTATATTTTTTTAATATTTTAAATTACATATGAGGGTCAGATATAAGTGGACCCATGACTGTACGCATTTTTGATAGGGTAGAATCACGTATGGAATTCAAAATATTGTTTTTTAAAAAAAATACCAAGTATGAATGGAAAGGGTTTCCCAAGGCCAATACATATATCATCAAATATGTAGAGGTGATAAATTATACTATAACATATGCCCCCTAATATATGAGTTCAGAAGGGGTACATAATGGCTGAAATGTATTATGTGAATAAGAAATAATCTTGTGAGGACTTGAGATGACTTCACCATATTTCAGCCCTCTAACAACCAGTGAAAGAAATAAAAAATCAAGTCCATGTATGAGGTGGGCATACCCATGCTCAGTGAAATTAAAACATGTCTGCATATCAAGTATGGAGTGGATCCAATATGTATACAAGTATAACAGAAACTGTAAAGTACATAGTGAATCATCTGATCACTACCCCAATGTACATATCAAATTCATGTCAAAGTATCACATATAGAAGAATGATCAATGATGCTGCAAAGATATCTGATCACTGAAGTCACAACTTAATCTCCAAGTACCAAATCATAAGTGGTGGAAAAGTGGTACTACACGCAACTCGGGTGCCAAAATATAAGATGTTGTTGTGATGAATTGCAACATATAAGGGTGGATGGTGTCATTGGCAGAAAAATGAAGGAGTTTTCAAAGTGAACTAAAGTATGTTGATGCAAACCCAAGGTCTTCATCGATCACCATGGTACAATTCTACACTATGGGAATAAATTAGCTAAATTCGACCATGTGAGATATAATTTGATTACCGGTCATTGATGTATGTAAAAGATGTGGAGAAATACCACTTGAAATCGGCCACGCCTTTAAGCGAAACCATCCCTCGGATCCGTCCATCCCAAGCCTCAAAAATCTTCTTCCATAAAGGTGCAAAAGGATGTCACATAAAGGAGTTCAACATCTCAAAGAAGGGAACGAGTGTTTCCTGAACCTCGGAAGTGTAAGGGGCACACAGATTATCAGACTTGATTTGGGCTTAACATGCTATAGTATCAATACCTATCTCTCTCCCCCCTTTAGGCCTTCCCATGAGGTGTGTTTATACTTCCTCAAAACAATTTTTTCAATTGGGAAACAGTTTGGCCATGGGCTTATGTAGGTGGGATTCCGATGTAACCCGTAAACCCCGCCGAAATAATAGGGATTTTTTTATTTTTTTTAATATTTTAATTATATAAGCGGGTCAGATATGAATGGACATGTGACTGTATACACTTTTTATAAGGCCGAGTTGCGTATGGAATTCAAAATATTGGTCTTTTAAGAAAAATATCAAGTTTGAATGGAAAGGGTTTCCCAAAGCCAAATTATACATATATCATCAAGTATATAGAGGTGATAAATGATGCTATAACAAGTGGTCTCATTTGAATAGATTAAATGCTCACCTCATTCACTTGGAAAGCCATGTCATATGTGATATAAAGTCATTTTCTCTAGATGGTATAGGTACAAACAATATTTCTCCTCAGACCTCTTTTGTTTCCTAATTATGTTTATTTTCAATTATTTTTCTTTATCATTTAGTCCTATTTTACCTTGGCATCGGTATAACTGACATAGTGGCATATGTTGACATGTTTCCTCTTAAATTAGCGGCTGGAAAATCTAGTTTCCTTTATGGCAAGTTAAGGTCAATAACATTTTAAATTTTTGTTTGTCAATAATATATTTTAAATTTACTAAATTATATATATGTATATATATAGATATATATATGTTAGTTAACCAAATTTATATTACACTATTGTATTTTCATAATTTAATATTTACTATCATTTATTCTTATAATCTTTAAATCAAAATAAAAATAATTCTCTTCAAAAAATTTATATACTTCATTTTGCAAAATTATGTAGGAAATTTTAACAATTTTAATATACACATGTGGAGACTTTATAATTTTATAATCATATCAAGTAAATGTATTTTGAGGACGATGATTTGAAAACACACACAATGTTTCCTATGAATTATTATCAAAAAATTTCCGTAACAACAGTTTGTTAGATAAAAAATATACTAATGCATTTAATAAGAGTTGTAAAAGTTAAATGTAAAATCTCACGGAGACTTTGTAATTTTATTAATAATATAATTAGAATTTTATAATCATACCAAGTAAATGTATTTTGAGAACAATGATTTGACAAAACACACAATGTTTTTTAAGAATTATGATCAAATTTTCAAATTTTTTCCACAAGAAGAAATATGTTAGATAAAATATATACTGATGCATTTAATAAGAGTTGTAAAAGTTAAATGTAAAATCCCATCCTAATAATGGTGGGAATAAATATTCAAAAATCATTTTAAAAAACGATTGAATAACTTACTCATTATTCTTTAAAATAGATTTTTAATATAAAATTCAAATCGAAAGGTTTAACCTGATTTATCATAGTTTCAAACTATTATCACACTATTTTCCGTGACAATGTCGTGTTAGATAGAAAGTATATTAATGCATTTAATGGAATTGTAAAAGTTAAATGTAAAGAAAGTAACACATGAATAACTTTTGAATTATTATTTTTAAATGAATTAAGAAAATGTTTCACAAGTTTTGTTATAGTTCAAGAAAGTGTTGTTATAAATATTATTTTTTATTTAAAATATATTATAATATAATTTATTTGTAAATGGAAACCAAATTTATTAAATATAATTGGTAGTTAATAATAGTTTTATAATAGTTATTTTACATTTAGGAGTGATAAATATAAATGGAATTTAATAATAATTTAATAATATTTATTTTATATTTAGGAGGGTAGTGTGAGGGGTTTTATTATGTTTTAAAGGGAAAAAAATAATTTTTATATTCACAAAGTTTTCACAAGGACATTTACAACCAAATAAGGTTACATTTTTTTCAAGAGTTCTCTAAACACTTTTTCTTCATATCCAAAATATGACTATAGTTGGGGTTTAAAAGTTACCTTCAAACATGTTTGTTATATATCCTCGTCACTCAACATTTAAGTCAATTCAATCATCAATGGGATAATAATTCATCTCAAAACAATTGATGAGATTAAATTATGTTAGCATATTAGGTAGAACAACACCAAATCATATCAATTGGAAAAACAAAGGAATGAGATTTGATGTGGGAATCCTTTATTTGAACGAAGGGTGGCTCATCACCCCATTTCATGACAATGACAGATGGAAATGGGTTCATAAGGAGATTGGGAGGTTCAATTTAAACGTGTGTTGAGGATTTCAAAGGGTTTTAAGCTAACGGTGAGATCTCATCTAACCTTGAGGTGAACCTTGTTGTGGGAAGGAGGAGACAATACTAGAGGTCATATTTTCCATTATGATAGTCGATGAGTTGTTTGGAACACTTGTGGGGTAATACTTAATTTCTCCATTGGTAGATGGTGATGGTCCTAGGTTTCTATATGTGGAACTCAGAATAGGTGCTATTCTAGTTCATTAGTTCGAATTTTCTGGTGAGTTGGATATTTTGTTTTGACCTCTCTAGTGGGATTTGTAAGTAAGTATTTGTCTTTGGTCCTACCTTTTCAATTGAGATATTTTTCGAGTGTCATTGTTTTTTCCATATACTGTTGCCTATGGTGTCTATGGGAACCCTATGTAGAGTCTTATGGTCCCACATGGTTACATTGGGTTTCTATAAAAGGGAGTCGACTTAGGTTGTCGAAATATATCCAAAAGTTCTTAGATTTGGGGTTAGGGGCCAAAACTATCATCTTTGAGAGGTGAATTTTTTATTTAATTCCATTCTACCATGGTACTCTACATATGGCTTTCATTGATTGACTTGGGAGGTCCTTTCTACTAGAGGTATATGGTGGAGACCTTATTCTCTTAGAATATTTAGAAAACACTCCCTCTTCTTAGAAGCGAAAATTCAAGGACCTTTAGGATGAAATGTTGAAAATGCAACTCAAACATATCAACTTGTCGTTGTAGTCTCCACCATGATGGACATTCTAGTCAATAAAAAAATTATGCTTTAGTAAGAAAAAAAAAATCAACAACTTAAGGCTACAAATTGAATAGATGCAAATTTTCCCTACGATGGGTAACTTTTAATTCATTTTTATAACTAAATCTATTAATTTTTATGAGGTTTTCCTCATGTGTCTATATCTTTCAACTCTTGCTATGGAGTGTGTTCCCTCTAAGGAGGAAATAATATCAAACATATTATTTTTAATAAAATGATTGTATGGAATGCTTGGTATGTCTAAACTTATGGGTCTTCCTCCACCATATACTATGTAAATATATAGTGTAGTATCTTTAGTCTTACTCCTAGCACTATGAATACTTAGCAATATATAAACACTTCAATAAACAACTACTAGTTAATAAACCCTTCAATGAATTTGTATACCTCTAATGTAATGTTGCACCTTAAATGTACATTTTATCAATATAATATTTCAAATTAAAAATTAAAAAACACAAAATACGAAAACTATTCACATTTCATGTAAAATAATTTTATTATATTATGGTTTACATGGTATAATGTTGACATTTTATATAAATTAATTTATTAAATATAGTTATTTCAAATTATTACTAATGTTATTCATATATTATTTGTCTCATTGTAAAAAAAAATATTTTAAAAAATTTGAATTATACAATGTTAACTTATTTTAAAGATGATAAAAAATTATTATAACTCAGTTGTTAGTCAATAGTGAGATAGCCAATCCAAGATGAACCCTAACCTTATCATCATTGTCTCCCTTCCCTCTGCCACTGTCAAGCCTCAGGTTGGCCCTACAGAGCATGGAGTCCAAAGGTCACACATGGCCTCGTTTCATCTCATGCTGGCTCCAGCACTCGAGGACGCGAGCTGTAAGCAAACAACAAATGT
Organism: Pinus albicaulis; assembly: GCA_034641835.2. NCBI lineage: Eukaryota > Viridiplantae > Streptophyta > Pinopsida > Pinales > Pinaceae > Pinus > Pinus albicaulis. The sequence continues at coordinate 1,222,775,373 of CM076574.1, forward strand.
TGGGCAGAGTTGCGTATACGCTGATGCAGGCATGGGGAGGAGCCCTCATACCGACTAATACCTTCCCTCCACCACCGTCAAGCCACTGCTTGGCCCTGCAGAACATGGTGTCTAGGGGTCAAGCTTGGTTGTGATCCATCTCCAACTAGCTCCATCACATGTGGACGCGTGAGGTAGAGAGAAGGAAAATTTGAAAACAACAACGTCTACGCTCCGTACAAGCTGCGAATATGTTGTTGGAGGTATGGAGGTGGATTCTCCCCACCTACAGACCTTCGGCACCTGTGCAGACAGGAAGGGGAAGGCATCCAGCTCTGAGGGACTCATGAAAGAAGCCAGGACACTTCATGTGATAAATGAGAGCTCTCCAGTCAATGGAGAACCTCCAGAACGATCGATGAAGAAGAAATTTTGGGAAACGCGGAGAGGTTGTGCAACTCTTCCCTCGGATGTAGGAAAATTTGAGCCCTCGCTCCATATCGTACCCTTAGGGTTCAAGAGCCAAAATAGATCCCATGCCTTCCAGATTCAGATTTCCATGCTCTTTGGTAAAACCCTGCTCTACTGGGCTTCATCCACAGAACTCGTACAGATCCTGTTGCAAAATCTCGAAAAAAAGCAGGGGATCCCTTCCGCCCTACAGAGATTTATGTACAGGGGTAAGCAGCTCGAAAACTCACTTCCTCTCTCTTTTTATAATATAGAGAAAAATTATTCCCTGGTTTTAATCCTTCATCTACGTGGTGGGGCTCCTAGGAAACCATCCTCTTCACAATAATTCTCTTACAAGGATGTTGTCCATGTGCAACACCCCAAGAAATATGCCCAGAACCCTGAAGCTCCCAAGCCATTCATTGTGGATAAATTGTAGGTCATTCTAGTTATTGATTTCATCCATCCAACTCTTGATACCCAGAATCAACTAATGGAAGAAAATGCCATCATTTTCCGATTCAATGGATTATGGCCTCACACAACAGATCTATATCAATGGATCCACTCCACTTGAACCAATAATAGCAAGGTCTTCTTCTTCTCAAAGGAATTTTTCATCGTTCTGTTCGCATTCAGTCAGGATTATAAAAAATTACTAACAGAGGGACCCTAGTTTTGGGGGAAATCAGGGCTTTTCCTCACACCATGGTTCCCATACTTCGACCCCTCCATGGTCATCATCACCAAGCTACCTATCTGGTTCCAGCTCCCTAACTTTCCTACTCATCTCTAGGACTTCTCAGTCTTTCATGGAATTGGAAACACCCTTGGACGCTTCTTGGATATAGACAACTTTAGAGGGGAAGTAGACTTATACACCTACAACAGAATTCATGCTGAAATAGACATCAGCAAAGGCCTTCCCGATAAAATCATTCTCAGGGTGGGAGACTTCCATTGGACTCAAACCCTGGACTATGAGAACACAACTTTCAGATGTCGACACTGTCATCAAACAGGGCACCTCGAGAACTCTTTCCCTCCTTCCCTGCTCAAAAGGAGAAGAGAAACAGAAAATTAAAATCCAAAAGATGGAAACCTTGTGCACTGCCTCCCATGGATGACATCGACTCCTCTAGCCCAAATGAGGAAGAAATCAAAGCAGATGAGGAAGAGGCAAAGCAAGCAAAGGACATGACCTCAACAGACACTGTTGAACCCAACGACCCATCTAGTGCTCAGAAGTGATCTCATGAAACCTCCTCCTCAGACTTAGAAAAGGAGCCATCTCCTTCAGTTACCAACAATCTTCAAGTGGTTCTGGCACACCCACCCCTAGTTGGTTGGGTCAGAATATCAAGAAATAAGGGAAAGAAATGTCGTACTGAGGACTCCACCCATTCTGGGTAGACTCCTAGTTTATGTCTTTTAGCCCCCATGTTCACCTTCTGGGCCCTCTCTGCTTGTTTCTTGGATATTCATGGGACCGAGGTTGATTTTTCATCATTTCTGGTTACCTGGATCTCTAGACTCTCTTGTTTGTAATCTCATTGTACCATACGATATTCGCTCTTCTAATAGAGTTAGTCTAATTTACCAAAAAAAGAATAGTGAGATAACCAATAAAATGCATATATTCGAGAATGCAAGTTGATTTATCATTATTATTTAGTAAAAGTGCATTATTTAAAATAAATTTCTTATTTCTATTTTTAAATGTGTAGCTTACATTCGTCCCAAGGTGTTTTGGGAATTAACCAATATTTGATTTCACTCTAAAGAAAAATAATTCTTGTTATCAAGATTGGGGTTGATCACATCCTTATAATACCTTAGCCTGAGTTTTACTTCCAACTACTTATCATCCCACAACTTATCTATATTTAAGTTATTTGAATCATGTTCATATTTGAGTTTTAAATCTGAAAAAAATCAGACAATTAAAACTTTGAAAATAAAATTTGATATACTAAAAATTTCGAAAATTATATATATATATATATATATATTGAAGATATAAATGTGTGTTGCGACACTTTTATATATTGTAACACCCCGCTTTATTTTATTTATGGTTGACAGACTTTTACAAATACATTTGAATTATTAAGTGAAAAGAGAATTAACAAATACGGTTATTCGTTAGTAAGACTTGAGTTTATTTCATAAATAAAATTGAGAGATTATCCTGAGTAAAATGGATTAACTTAATGGTAAAATAATTCCAATATTCCAGAGTAAAAATATAGAGGCAGTTTCTGACATTTACCTTCCCCAAGAGGATAGAAAGGAAATCCTGAGTATGGGAAGGCGTTTTGTTCAGAAAGAAAGAAGAGGGTTAACAAAAGTATGTTTCAAAGAGTTTTCTAGTGCTGGTGGGAAACCAGTGGAGCTCTGAAACAGGCTGGACTGAGTTCCTGAGGCCTAACTTATGATAAATTACCTACTACCTAAGGCTCTGGTGCGAAGCACGAGGGGAGCAGAGGACGTGATTACCTCTCTCAAAGGTGGGTGGAACAATCAGTTATTTGAAAGGAAAATATAGAGATAAGTATTTCAATTTTCTTTTTACAATTCAAGTGATAGAAACAAGAAATAAGTGTGTATAAATTAGTTTCACTTTTCTGATATTTATTCCTTTATGTTAGCATTGAATAGTACATAAATTTCCAATTTTCTTAGGAGTAGAGGGCGGAATTTGAAAGTGAAATTTAAATAACTTGAAAAACTAGAACAAGGTTATTTAGGAAATATAATTTATTATGTATTATGTTGTTGGAAATCACTACAAATTTCTACAACCCAAAGTCTATATAGAAAATAGACCCCATATGATACAAATAGAAACTATGTACTCATAATAGTACATTCTTTCTACATGCAATAGAACTAATGTGCTTATGTCGTCAAGGCTCAGTAGTCTAATAAAGAAATCATAGAAGTTGTAGTATATGTGTAAAAACATTATTTGCAGATTTAGAATAATAAGGCTCGGAGTTTTGGAGCAGAGCCTCATGGTGACAGGGAAGGGATCATGGCCCTCTATCCATTTCATCCGGAGAATCTGTAGCATACAATAATAACTGAGAAGAAGTAGGTTGTAGCAAATATATTGAATATCAAATTGTCAAAAGAAGCTAAAATAATTACAACCTAATTCGGAAGCAATTCAAAACTGTAGAAAACTAAAAGAAACAAATTCTCTATCATAATAGCCTAATAATTCTTTAATATATAAAACTTGAATTTCTTAATCAATCATGAAACCTCCAGGTGAAGGAAATAGCCAGCTAAATATACCAACTTTATATTTACTGTAAGAAATATACATTAAGTACAAGACAAAAGAAAATAAATATTAAATCTCTGTTACTTTCGTAAGTTTTGCACTGAATCAAAGGAATACCTATAAATTTAACAAAGAAAATATGCCGACAATCTCTTAACAGTACGTAAATGGTGCGAAGGCCTCCAGACCTGAGAGTGATCAGGAGCTCAAGACTGAGCTTGGGAAAAAGCTCAAAATTTTAATTTCCCAAAATTGGTTGGAACCTGAGTAACTGGATAGGCCTCGGTGTTACAATCTTGTATCTGTGAACGACACTCAAATCCGTTACCATATGAAGAAGTTATTGCACTTTGAATGCTGAAGTGAAACTGCCAATAACCTCCAAAAAAAAATCAAAGTTTTAATTCATTTGAAAAAGGTTAAGGTCACATGGCAAATGTTACGTATTATATTCGAGCAGAGGTTTGAAGGGGCTTCGGACTAGCGCCCCCCCCCCACATTCACATAACCACATTGTATTGACCAGTGGCTTATAACACCGGTGGGATTCAAGCAGCCCAACAGTTAGTGAAACATAACTTAAACAACAGTTATGTGACCACGTGACAATAAAAATTTAATGTTATCCCTTAACCGCCCGCCAAATTTGGAGCGTGCCCTCCTAATTCGGCAACATCACTAAATTTAACTACAGTTAACTAAAGTTGGCCCACCTTTTGTGGGATCTTTGCCAAACATTGGCCAAAAGACTGCCTGGGCCATATCTTTCATATGGGAGATCCTTTCTGAGTGAATTTGTTTTTGATTTTGGGTCTCTCCAACCTTTTGGATTCAATGGAGCAGGTCTGAAATCTAACAGACGTCATCTTCAGAGGTTTAATAATCAGATAAGTTGATGTGAAGTCGTGGGCAGCCCTTGGCAAACTGTGGAGGAGAGCCATTTTTGGGGATGATGTGCTTAATGTAAGCAATTTATCAGTTATTATTTGATGTCTGATCATTATTGGATGCAACAAGAGTGGTTTCAGGAGCAGAAACATAAATCTGACGAACTTTGTGCCATTTAGAAGCTAAGAGAAGCTTAGTGCACCGACAGAAGGACGTGTATCCATGGAAGCCTAAAGCTGTTTGCAGGAATCGGATAGCCATTAAAGGGATTTAAAATTGTATTCTCAGCCCTTTGAATCATTTTTTATTCATTGTGGTTAAGTTTGGAGCTTGTAAAAGAATTCAATTATCTTAATCCCAAAGAGTCTAGTCATGTTGACGAAGCTCAAAGGAGATGTAGCCCAAGACTTGGGGTGAACTCCTATATTATATTGTTATTTTGTTTTGTTATTCTATGGATGAATTATGTTTCTGATATACATGTTAAATTTCAGAAAAAACAAATAAACTTAAAACACATAAACAAAAGAAAAGACATACACCTCTTTCAAGCGAAAATTCCGCATAATGTCAAGTTTGAGTAAGGTCATTTTAATTAAGTCTGAGTGTTTACTTCTATTATTTCTTTAGGCAGAGTCTGTAAGAGGGCTAGGTAGCTTCTGGATTCATCCTTTTTTTTTAAGGTGACATATCCGGTAAATGCCCCTACAGTCTATCTCTGTATTAGAAATAAGAAGTTCTCACATTTTCAGATTTAAAATTTGGAGTATTTGCACTCATTTACATAAATGAAAATGGATAGCTTGCACCCTTTTCAAGTAAATTCCATTTTTATATCAGGTTGGTATCAAAGAACTTGGTTTCTTGATTGACATGACAATAGCGTGATTGTATAGTTTGAAAGGTGTTGAAAGAAGTGTAAAATATTAACTGCTTTACTAGTTTGCAAATTGCATGTTGTTTGAGTTTGCTGAAGTTTGGGGATAGCTACTGATTAGTTAAGTCTTGGAGAATACAAAAAGGAATAGAAGATATCTTCCTTACCCCAAAAAGGACCTCAAATCCACTCCAAGATTTTCACTTGAGTTGGTTTGTTGTTGGCTGCTTGAACAAGATTTTCACTTGATTTGTGTGTTGTTGGTTGCTTGAATATATGATGGCTATAAAGACATTTGGGTGAAACAGCTTTGTCCTTTGCTTTGAAAAGCTTTAAGAACATTGTTGAAGTTAATTTTTTCATCGCCATCATAATGACAACTTCTTCAAGTGAAGTTTCCTCCTTCACAAGGTTCTTCGATGAATATATGAAGCGTGAATTCATTATATTGAAGGATATGGTGCAGATCCTGTTTGAGGATATAAGAGAAAGAACGGAGCTTCGTGAGAAATTGTTGGCCATGAAGCAAGAGAAAGAAGAAATTCTTCAAAGATTGCATGATATGGAGTTGCGGCTTCATCAAGCTCAAGAGGCTTTGACCAAGAATATGCGCGAGGAAGAGGTAATCCATTCTAATGTGTCTTCAGTTTCCTCTTTAGAAAGACGTTTTGGTTCTTTCGAAAAGCATACAAGAGGAGTAGGATCCAAGTTGTTGTTTAAAATGGGTTATGAAGGCAAAGGATTAGGAAACCATGCACAAGGCATGGTTGAACCCCTTTCTGTTGAGGAACGACCCAAGAATCTTGGTCTTGGTTATGTGCAATCTAATGGCGAAGACTCCAAAGCCATGAAGGAATGTGAGGCTAATGCAAAGAGAACTTTTGTTCCAAGTTCCATGAAGCAAATATGTCAAATTTGTTTCAAAGACGAATGTCGTTGCTTTAAGCCTTTGTTGCAACAAGAAGATGGTAGACATGCAGCTTATGGCAAGCATGCAATTTTTGGCAGTTTTCAAGACAAAAACGATGATGTTAGTCTATAATTGAAAGCTCGAGCCTCTACTAGTTCATCTCCTCTTGGAGGCAAAAATGATGAACATGCAAAGTAGCATAATAGGTATAAATCTTCTCATGATCAATTTGATTGTATTTCTACAAGGCATGATAATTTTACATGTTTTAATGGAAGAAATAATTCTTATACATACTGTGGTCGATTTAACCATCATGTTTCGAGATGCTGGATAAGGAAGAAAGCACACAGGAAGCAGATGAAGCAAAGAATACCTTCAAAGAAGGTGCATAAGATTTGCACTTTTTGCCAAAAGAAGGGACATGTTGTCTCTCATTGTTGGACTTTGCATCCAACTCGTCGTCCCACACACATGCAGCAAGAGGACAAGAAGCTTGGCAAAGGTGAATCCACAGATTCCATTATTGATGTGGAAATGGAAGTTTCACATGAGGAAAAGTTTCAGTAGCAAAAATAATTATGGAAGTGGCTTGGTGAGAAGTGGATGGACTTATTGACACAGTAAGACATACTCCTTTTGTACATATGTAAATTTCGGATGTATGCATGTATTTTATGCTGTAATATCTTGTTTGTTTTGAGCCACCTTAGATCATTGATCAAGGCAGCATTGTACAGTTTCATTCTGTAAATTTCTCGCCAGAAAATTTCCGTGTGAGTGCAAGAAAGACAGTTGTGGACTGGCGGACAAGCGCATTCAGGAAGGGAAATGTCAATTTATTTCCATTTGGGTTCAATTTCATTTGTTATGCAAAGAAAATTTTTGAAGGGCTGAAGAGAAGAGGATGTTCATTCTCTCATTTTCTGTACTACAGATCATTTCAGCATTTCAGTAAGATTTTGGGGACCAAAAGCTTGTCATTTGGGAGGTGTGATCAGGAGCTCAAGATTGAACTTGGGAAAAAGCTCAAAATTTTAATTGCTCAAAATTGTTTGGAACCTGAGTGACCGGATAGGCCTCGGCGATACGATCTTGTAGCCGTGAACGACACTCAAATCCATTACTGTATGAAGAAGTTATTGCACTTTGAATGTTGAAGTGAAACTGCCAATAACCTCCAATGTTGAAAGGGAATTTATAAATTTATGTGTTTGAATTTTTATTTTTTTTTAATTAAGGTTTAATTAATAAATTAAATTATATATATATATATATATTAATGTTTGTATGGTTTTAAAAAAATTATATATTATATTATATTATATTATATTATATAAATAAATAAATAAATAAATATATATATATATATAACCTTATTAAAAAAAAATTATACCACACATTTATTTAAATTTTAATTATTTAAAACCCAAAACAAAAATCAAAGTTTTAATTCATTTGAAAAATGTTAAGATCACATGGCAAATGTTATGTATTATATTGGAGCAGAGGTTTGAAGGGGCTTCGGGCTAGCCCCCCCCCCCCATTCACATGACCACAGTGTATTGACCAGTGGCTTATACCACCAGCGGGATTCAAGCAGTACAACGGTTAGTGAAACATAACTTAAACAACAGTGATGTGACCACGCAGCAGTAAACATTTAATGTGACAGTTTGTAAACCAATAAAAGTTGCAGTTTAGGCGGAAATGCCATGTGACCGCTCATATGACATTTAATGTTATCCCTTAACCACCCACCAAATTTGGAGTATGCCCTCTTAATTCAGTGGCATCACTAAATTTCACTACAGTTAACTAAAGTTGGGCCATCTGTTGTGGGATTTTTCCCTAACATTGGGCAAAAGACTGTTTGGGCCATATCTTTCACATGGAAGATCCTTTCTGAGCGATTTTTTTTAATTTTATTTTGGGTCTCTTTGACCTTTTGGACTAAATGGAGTAGGTCTGAAATCTAACAGAGGTCATCTTCAGAGGTTTAAGCATTGGTGAATTTGATGTGAAGTCGGGGGCAGCCCTAGGAAAACCGTGGAGGAGAGCCATTTTTGGGGATGTTGTGCTTAATGTAAGCAATTTATCATTTTTTAATTGATGTCTGATCATTATTGGATGCAAAAGTAGTGGTTTCAGGAGCAGAAATAGAAATTTGAGGGAGTTTGTGCCATTTATAAGCTCAGATAAGCTTAGTGCACCAACAGAAGGATGTGTTTCCATGGAAGCCTAAAACTATTTGCAGGAATTGGACAACCATTAAAGGGATTTAAAATGGTATTTTCAGACCTCTGAATCATTTTGTATTCATTGTGGTTAAGTGTGGAGCTTGTAAAAGAATTTAATTATCTTAATCCCAAAGAGTCTAGTCATGTTGACGAATCTCAAAGGAGATGTAGCCCAAGAGTTGGGGTGAACTCCTATATTATATTGTTGTTGTGTTTTGTTATTCTATGGCTGAATTATGTTGCTGATATACATGTTAATTTTCAGCAAAAACAAATTAACTTAAAACACATAAACAAAAGAAAATACATCCACCTCTTTCAAGAAAAAATTCCGCATAATGTCAAGTTTGAGTAAGGTCATTTTAATTAAGTCTGAATGTTTACTTCTATTATTTCTTTAGGCAGAGTCTGTAAGAGGGCTAGGTAGCTTCTAGATTCATCCTTTCTTTGAAAGGTGACATATATAGTAACTTCCCCTACAGTCTATCTCTGTATTAGAAATAAGAAGTTCTCACATTTTCAGATTTAAAATTTGGAGTATTTGCACTCATTTACATAAATGAAAATGGATACCTTGCACCATTTTCAAGTACATTCCATTTTCAGATCAGGTTGGTATCAGAGCACTTGGTTTCTTGATTGACATGAAAATAGCTTGATTTTATAGTTTGAAAGGTGTTGAAAGCAGTGTAAAAGGTTGACTGCTTTACTAGTTTTCAAACTGCATGTTGTTTGAGTTTGCTGAAGTTTGGGGATAGCTACTGATTAGTTAAGTCTTGGAGAATACAAAAAGGAATAGAAGATATATTCCTTACCCAAAAAAGGACCTCAAAACCACTCCAAGATTTTCACTTGAGTTGGTTTGTTGTTGGCTGCTTGAACAAGATTTTCACTTGATTTGTGTGTTGTTGGCTGCTTGAATATATGATGGTTGTAAAGACATTTGGGTGAAAAAGCTTTGACCTTTTCTTTGAAAAGCTTTAAGAACATTGTTGAAGTTAATTTGTTCATCGCCATCATAATGAAAACTTATTCAAGTGAAGTTTCCTCCTTCACAAAGTTCTTCGATGAAAATATGAAACGTGAATTCATTATATTGAAGGATATGGTGCAGATCCTATTTGAGGATAAAAGAGAAAGCATGGAGCTTCGTGAGAAATTGTTGGCCATGAAGCAGGAGAAAGAAGAAATTCTTCAAAGATTGCATGATATGGAGTTGCAGCTTCATCAATCTTAGGAGGCTTTGACCAAGAATATGCGTGAGGAACAGGTAATCCATTCTAATGTGTCTTCATTTTCCTCTTTAGAAAGACATTTTGGTTCTTTCGAAAAGAATACAAGAGGATTAGGATCCAAGTTATTTTTTAAAATGGGTTATGAAGGCAAAGGATTAGGAAAGCATGCATAAGGCATGGTTGAACCCCTTTCTGTTGAGGAACAACCCAAGAATCTTGGTCTTGGTTATGTGCAATCTAATGGTAAAGACTCCAAAGCCATGAAGGCATGTGAGGCTAATGCAAAGAGAACTTTTGTTCCAAGTTCCATGAAGCAAATATGTCAAATTTGTTTCAAAGATGAATGCCATTTGTTTAAGCCTTTGTTGCAGCATGAAGATGGTAGACATGCAGCTTATGGTAGGCATGCAATTTTAGGCAGTTTTCAAGACAAGAACGATGATTTTAGTCTACAATTGAAATCCGGAGCCTCTACAAGTTCATCTCCTCATGGAGGCAAAAAGGATGAACATGAAAAGCAGCATAAGAGGTATAAATATTCTCATGATCAATTTGATTGTTTTTCTGCAAGGCATGATAATTTTACATGCTTTAATGGAAGAAAGAATTCTTGTACATATTGTGGTTGATTTAACCATCATGTTTCGAGATATTGGATAAGGAAGAAAGCACACAGGAAGCAGATGAAGTAAAGACTACCTTCAAAGAAGGTGCATAATATTTTCACATTTTTCCAAAATAAGGGACATGTTGTCTCTCATTGTTGGACTTTGCATCCAACTCATCATCCCACGCACATGCAGCAAGAGGAAAAGAAGCTTGACATAGGTGAATCCACATATTCCATTATTGATGTGGAAATGGAAGTTTCACATGAGGAAAATTTGCAACAGCAAAAATCACCATGGAAGTGGCTTGGTGAGAAGTGGATGGACTTCTTGACACAGTAAGACGTACTCCTTTTGTACATATGAAAATTTCGGATGTATGCATGTATTTTATGTTGTAATATCTTGTTTGTTTTGAGCCACCTTAGATCATTGATCAAGGTAGCGTTGTACAGTTTCACTCTATAAATTTCTCACCAGAAAATTTCTGTGTGAGTGCAAGAAAAATAGTTGTGGACCGGAGGACAAGTGCATTCAGGAAGGGAAATGTCAATTTCTTTCCATTTGGGTTCAATTTCATTTTCTATGCAAAGAAAATTTTTGAAGGGCTGAAGAGAAGAGGATGTTCATTCTCTCATTTTCTGTACTACAGTTTAGTTCAACATTTCAGTAAGCTTTTGGGGACCAAACGCCTCTCTTTTGGGAGGTGTGATTAGGAGCTCAAGACTGAGCTTGGGAAAAGGCTCAAAATTTTAATTTCTCAAAATTGGTTGGAACCTAAGTGACCAAATAGGCCTCGGCGATACGATCATGTAGCCGTGAACGACACTCAAATCTGTTACCATATGAAGAAGTTATTGCACTTTGAATGATGAAGTGAAACTGCCAATAACCTCCAATGTTGAAAGGGAATTTATAAATTTATGTGTTTGAATTTTTTTTAATTTTAATTAAGGTTTAATTAATAAATTAAATTATATATATTAATGTTTGTATTGTTTTAAAAAAATCAGATATATATATATATATATATATATATATATATATATTTAAAACCTTATTAAAAAAAAATTTATACCACACATTTATTTAAATTTTAATTATTTAAAATCCAAAACAAAAATCAAAGTTTTAATTCATTTGAAAAAGGTTAAGGTTACGTGGAAAATGTTACGTATTATATTGGAGCAGTGGTTTGAAGGGGCTTTAATCCCCCCCCCCCCCCCCCCCCCCCCCCCCATTCACATGACCACAGTGTATTGACCAGCGGCTTATACCACTGGTGGGATTCAACCAGCCCGACGGTTAGTGAAAAATAACTTAAACAATAGTTATGTGACCAGGCAGCAGTAAAAATTTAATGTGACGGTTTGTAAACCGATAAAAGTTGCGGTTTAGGCAAAAATGCCATGTGACTTCTCATATGACATTTAATGTTATCCCTTAACTGCAGTTAACTAAAGTTAGCCCACCTTTTGTGGGATTTTTGCCTAACATTGGGCAAAAGACTGTTTGGGCCATATATTTCACATGGGAGATCCTTTCTGAGCGAATTTATTTTTGATTTTGGGTCTCTTCGACCTTTTGGACTCAATGGAGCAGGTCTGAAGTCTAACAGAGGTGATCTTCAGAGGTTTAATCATCGAGGAAGTTGATGTGAAATCGTGGGCAGCCCTAGGAAAACCGTGGAGGAGAGCCATTTTTTGGGATGTTATGCTTAATGTAAGCAATTTATCAGTTGGTATTTGATGTCTGATCATTATTGGATGCAACAGTAGTGGTTTCAGGAGCAGAAACAGAAATCTGAGGGAGTTTGTTCCATTTAGAAGCTCAGAGAAGCTTAGTGCACCGACAGAAGGATGTGTGTCTATGGAAGCCTAAAGCTGTTTGCAGGATTTGGACAGCCATTAAAGGGATTTAAAATGGTATTCTCAGCCCTTTGAATCATTTTTTATTCATTGTGGTTAATTGTGGAGCTTGTAAAAGAATTTAATTATCTTAATCCCAAAGAGTCTAGTCATGTTGACGAAGCTCAAAGGAGATGTAGCCCAAGAGTTGGGGTGAAATCCTATATTATATTGCTGTTGTGTTTTTTTATTCTATGGCTGAATTATGTTGCTGATATACATGTTAAATTTCAGAAAAAAAAAAAAAAAAAAACTTAAAACACATAAACAGAAGAAAAGACATACACCTCTTTCAAGCAAAAATTCCGCATAATGTCAAGTTTGAGTAAGGTCATTTTAATTAAGTTTGAGTGTTTACTTCTATTATTTATTTAGGAAGATTCTATAAGAGGGCCAGGTAGCTTCTAGATTCATCCTTTTTTTGAAAGGTGACATATCCGGTAAATTCCCCTACAGTCTATCTCTGTATTAGAAATAAGAAGTTCTCACATTTTCAGATTTAAAATTTGGAGTATTTGCACTCATTTACATAAATGAAAATGGATACCTTGCACCCTTTTCAAGTACATTCCATTTTCAAATCAAAGAGGAATGGATTCATCAGACTGCTAAAAAAGTAAACTAATCAAGAATGTCTCAAAATATTATTTTTATGCAGAAAACCCTTTAACGAGTTTAGGGATGTAGAAATCCCTTGCAAGAAAAAGAGTAACCATGGCCGGATGTCACATTTGTTCCCATGGAGGGTATAACCCTCAACAAATAAGACAAAAAAAATGAGCAAATGAAGGATATTTAGTCGGTTAGCAAGGGGCATACCTGTGTGGCCGCCTTGGAAGCATGGTTATGAGCTCAAATGGACCCATGTGGTTCCGATTGAAGCCATAATTGTGCTAAATAAAGAACAGTAGGGGATTAACCATAGAAAGAGGGCTTAGGAATAACCCCAAAATAATTATGAGAAAAAAGCACTAAAATACTAAACAAATTTGAAAGAAAAACCATTAAAGGGTCACTATAATTACTTGTAAAATTTGGGCATGCAATGGAAAAACTCACACCCTTAACTCGGAATGAAGAAGCAACCAGAATTTAAACATTCGGTTGCACTTGCCTTTAATAATATAAACTAGGAAACATAGAAAATCCAACTAGAGAAACCCTTCTCAGTTTTAGCCACTGGACTAAAAAATCTAAAACCCCAAGCTGAAAAAAGTAAGGCATGTAGTAGTGGCATAACTGTAACATGGTGAAGCTCAGCATAATCACGCATTGGAGGAAAAATTCACAATACACTAAAATGCAGTAAGGCAGAAACAACTGAGCTCCTTGGCATAATACTAGAATAGTATAATCATGTCTGAACAATAAATGGTTAATTAATAACCAAACTGTGAAGAGCCAAACCTGCTACAAGGAGGATGAATTATTACCTCAAATGCCAATACAGGACATACAGAGTTGTCTCAGGCATGGAGCGGGACTTGCAAAGCTGAACGTTTCAAGTGGTCGCGACGAATGAGCCCGATGGTGGGGCATGGTGTGGGTGGTTACCCTAATCATCCCTACCTTCTCCATGACCGTCAGATCTAGGTTTCCAAAATATCAATGGTGGCCAGACCCAGATGGAGTTGATGGTGTGGGACAACTGCCAACCAACCATCATGACAGATAGTTGAAAGACTCCAATGTCGATATGGTCAGACATTAATGATATTAATCAAAATTGTATGCCCAAAGTACTGGTTATTATGCACAAGTAATAACACATTCATAACAGTTATGTATTACATAAGTAAAACAAATATAAACCATATAATTATATTCAACCAGAATCCTAAGTACGATTTTTATGATGCCATAACATGAATGAATAATCAATTGGTAAATTTTTTCATGCGTCGATTCAGAGATATATATATTTAAAATATATGATGTAACATTGGTAAGGTCATAATATATGAATAGAAATTCTAATGTGACAAGTGGTATCAGAGCATGGTTACACGCTAGGGCCAAATGGGCAATTGAGATAACTTGGGTGTTTTCAAATTATTTTCTTGTTTTGAAATGGGCACAGTGACAAGAATATTGGTAGAAACTTACAATGAGTAGAGGATCCAGTCACCAAATGCCAAGAACTATAGGGTAAGCCCATCCCCTATCCAATCCTAAGATCAACCCAGAAATGTGGGTGGAATTAAGCATCGACCAACATGAACAAACTAGTAGATTGCGGGAAGAACAACAATGTCAGACCAACAAATTGTTGGATACGGTGCAACAACTTCAGAAATTGATGATTCAGGTATGAAGTGACAATGAAAGGTTGATGAGAGAACAAAAAAGGATACTCAAGAGTCTCTCAAATAAGTAGAACCATCATACCGCACAACCCATTCCAGAAAGGGACACCCATGGAGAAGGAGAGAAACAAAAACAAGTTCATGACAACCCAGAAGGGAGTTGTACCAAGTGAAGTAATAAGAGTAGAACTTATAATGAAGCTAAATATGGTAATGTTTCATATCAACAAGAGTTGAAGAAGAAGAAAGTAGAATTAGAGGGTGAATTCCATAAAATTAATCCTCCTACATTCGATGGAGAAGCTAAATAAGTGGCAGAATCTTGGATAATTAATATGAACAAATATTTCCAAGTTTATCAATATAACAACAAACTCAAGGCTCGCCTAGCTATTTATCAATTGCGGGAAATAGCCACATTATGGTGGGAGGAGGTGAAAACATGCATAGAATTGAAGACAAGAATGTGACTTGGGATGAGTTCCAACAGTGTTTCAAGTAAAAGTACCTAACTAAATGATTTTATGATGAAAAATATGGAGATTTTCATGATTTAAAGTTGGGTCAATTGTCTATGGATGAGTTCATCACTAAATTTACCTCTCTGTTAAGATACATATCATATTTGAGAGATAAAAAGGCAAAGGTACAATGATTCTTGAGTAGTTTTCCTACTCACATGAAGGAGAGGATCGAATTTGTGAATCTAAAAAATATGGACGAGGTAATACGAAAAGCATGAATGTGCTATAAGCAATCCAAGGCAAAGGGTAAAATTGGCAGAAGTTGGCCACAAAAGAAAGGGTAGAAAGGCTACTTGAATTTTGAAAATAGAATACCAAGATATTATAAGAATGACGTGAGAAATTAAGAAAAGAGGAAATTTCAGGAAAAATCAAAAAAATCCCAAATGGGCAGCTAAAGAATGGCCTACTAAGGCCTCAAGTAGGCCCGACCTTCGACAATCCCAAAAACCACCATTACAATGTTGGGGATGTGGTGAGGCACATTATTTTAAGAACCGTCCTCATCGAGGAAGAAATGAAGTTACAACCAATCTGCAAGAGGCATATACAGTGGGGATGTTTTTTGAAACATACCCAAGATCAATGTTGCACTAGAAGATCGACAAGTGTATTTCCAACCAACTATGATAGAAATGGAAGGTAAGCTACAAACCCAAACTATTTCCATTTTGGTTGATCCTAGTGCCAGTTTAAGTTATATAAACCCTCGAGTAGTTGAAAAATGTAAACTACAAAGTCAGAAATTTAAAAGTCCATGGCTGGTATAATTGGCTACGAGAGAAAAGAGACTATTTAATGCCAAAATTTCAAATTGAAGAACAACACATAGCTGTAGAAATAAATATTCTACCTTTAGGCTCCTACGATATTTTGTTGGGAATGTACTGGCTATAAAGACACTGGCCATTAGTAGATTGCAAGGAGAAATTCATTCATTTTAAGGAAGAATATGGTACAGGTCAAGAATTGCAGGGAATTAAGAAGCCACTTTGATTGTGCTCCATTGTTGCATCCCAGCTAGGTAAATGCATTAGAAAGGGGTGTCAACTCTATGCAATTCAAGTGGGGTTTTATAACTCCAAGGATAAGATGCTTATGTTGTAAAATATACATGTAGTTCAGGAATTCATGGATTTTTCCCCTGAAAATATTCCAGGATTACCCCCGGAATGAGACATTGATTTTACTATAGAGTTAATGCTTGGGGAAACACCTGTGTCATGAGAACCATACAGAATGAGTGTGCGTGAATTGATAGAATTAAAAATTCAGCTGCAAGAATGAATGGAAAAAGGATATATTCAGCGAAGTTTGTCCCTTTGGGGAGCTCCAATGTTTTTTGTTAAGAAGAAGGAAATTACTATGCAGATGTTCATGGATTACCGACAGCTTAATAAGATGATTGTAAAAAACAAGTACCCATTGCCACGTATAGACGATCTCTTTGATCAAGTGAAGGGAGCAACGTTGTTTTCCAAGATTGATCTAAGATCAGGGTATCATCAAATATGGATTAAGGATGAGGACATATCCAAAAAAACTTTCCATACTCGGTACAAACATTATGAATTTGTGGTGTTACCATTCGAGTTAACCAATGCACCAATAACTTTCATGAGCTTGATGCATGGTATCTTTCACTCATTTTTGGATAATTTTTTTTTAATATTCATTGATGATATATTGATCTATTCTAAGAATATTGAAGAACACAGGGAACACTTACGCTTGGTGCTAAAAATGTTATGGGAACAACAACTCTATGCCAAATTTAGTAAATGTGACTTCTACAAAGAAGAGATCCAATATTTTGGCCACGTAATATCTATTGAGGGAATTTTTGTAGACATGAAAAGATAAAGACAATTATGGATTGGAGAGTTCCCAGAAATGTAGCAGACATACTCTTATTCATGGGCTTAGCTAGTTACTATCGGGGATTCATTGAAGGCTTCTCTAAGATAGCCTTTCCCATTACCTCCTTGTAGTAGAAGGGATAAGTCTTTAAGTGGATGAAAGAATGTCAAAGCCATTTTTAAAGATTAAAATACCTATTAACTACTGCCCCTGCACTAAAAGTAGCATATCCATGTAAGGAACTCGAAGTCTGCATTGATGCTTGCAAGGAAAGGGTGGGAGAAGTGTTTACCCAAGAAGGAATGGTCATGGCATATGAATCCAGAAAATTGAAGGATCATGAGAAGAGGTACTTTGCCTATGATTTAGAGTTAACTGCAGTAGTACATGCCCTTCGAGTTTGGAGACATTGCATGTTGGGAAAAAGGTTTGTGCTAAGAACTGACCATAACAGTTTGACTAACTACTTTAAACAATCTAATTTAGATGTCTGCCAAGCAAGATGGAATGTGTTCCTAAGTGAATTTTATTTTGACATTCAACATGTAAAAGGTAAGGAGAACTGTGTAGTCGATTATTTAAGTAGAAAATTTCATTGCATCTATGAACTTTATTTTAATTAGGTTGAATCTAAGTTTGAGGAGTAGATAATGGAGGTAGCAAAGATACACCTCGAATATCAATTCTTATTGAAGCAAGCAAGAGAGGGAGAAAAGCAAGGAAATCAAACAAATTATGAAATTAAGGATAAACAACTCTTATTATTTCGAAGGAAGATATTTATTCTAAATCATATGAGATTAAAGGAGCTGATTTTGGATGAATATCATCGGAGTTCCTATGTTGGACATCCCAGATATTAAAAGATGCTAACAACAATTAGGAAAGAATATTTTTGTCCTGGAATGCGTAAAAACATTGTTGAATACCTGACCAAATTTTTGGAGTGTCAGCAAGTCAAGGTGGAGCACCAACATCTATCGGGATTTCTTCAGCCTATTCCTATACCAGAATGGAAATGGGAAGTGATTTCACTTGATTTCCTCACAAGGTTACCAAGAAGTAAAAGACACAATGATTCAATTATGGTGGTGGTAGATAGGCTCAGCAAAAAGCTCATTTCATACATGTCGAGTCAACATAAAAGACCATATAGATTACTGACATCTTCATGAGAGAAATATTTAGAATGCATAGTATTCTGAGAATTTTCATCTTAGATCAAGATGTAAAGTTTACATAAGCTTTCTGGAAGACACTATACATTGGTTTGGGAACACAAATCTATTTTAGTACTGCTTATCATCCTCAAACGGATGGACGGATGGAGAGGGTGAATCAAATTTTGGAGGATATGTGCACATGTACGTAATGCAACAACTCATAAAGTGGGAAGATTATCTGCATCTGGTCGAGTTCACTTATAATAAAAGATATCAGGAATTCCTCAAGATGAGTCTTTTTGAAGCATTTTACGAAAGACAATGTCGGACCCATATAAATTTGAGCACTCTAGAAACCAAATTGATGCTTGGACCAGACATGCTAGAGGAAACGAAGCATGAGGTAATAAAGGTTAGGAACAACTTAAAAGAAGCTCAAGACATGCAAAATATATATGCAGACCGAAAGAGAACTTTCCAAGAATTTGAGGTGGGTGACCACATATGTGTGGGAATTAAACCAAAGAAGAGTACTTTAAGGCGGAATACTTGTGCCAAATTGGATCCCAAGTATTGCAGACCGTTCCAAATATTAGAATGGATAGGGCCGATGGATTATTGACAGCTTTTCCTAGTCATATATTGGTACACAACGTGTTCCATGTATCTCTGTTGAAGTGATACATACATGATCCTAAGCATGTGACACATTGGCAGAGTATACATGTAAGTTATGATTACATTACGGTTTGCAAATGAGAAGGTTCCTTAATTAAATTAATTATAAAACTTGTTGTTTGTAGGTAGAACCAGATGGAGAGTTTCTATTAGAACCTCAGTTTATTCTCTATCAAAGAGAAATAATGCTTCGTAGGTGATTCATCTCCCAAGTTAAGGTGCAATGGAAGCACTTTAGGCCAGAGGAGGCTATCTGGGAGGATGAAAACTTTATTCAAGAGGAATATCCTGAAATGATGTCAATGATAAAGTAATACTGAGGACGATGTTTACCTTAGTGGGGGAATATGTAACACCCCGTTTAACCTTAATTATGGTTGAAAAACTTTTAGAAATACATTTGAATTATTAATTGAAAACAGAATTAACGAATATGGTTATTCATTAGTAATAATTGAGTTTATTTGATAAATAAAATTGATAAATTATCTCGACTAAAATGGATTAACTGTATTGTAAAAGAATTCAAATATTCTAGAGTAAAAATGTAGAGCAGTTTCTGAAAGTTACCTTCCCGAAGAGGAAAAAAAGGAAATCCTGAGTAGGGGAAGGGATTCTGTTAAGAAATAAAGAAGAGGGTTAACAACAGTATGTTGAAAAGAGTTGTACAAAGATTGTAGGAAACCAATGGAGCTCTAAAACCCGAGGGAAGTACAGGTTGGACTGAGTTCCCGAGGCTTAAATTCTGATAAATTACCTACTACCTGAGGCTGTGGTGCAGAGCACAGGGGGAGCAGAGGACATGATTGCCTCTCTCAAGGTTGGATGAAACCATCAGTTATTTTAAAGGAAAAATAGAGATACGTACTTCTATTTTATTTTTACAGTTCAAGTGATAGAAACAAGAAAGAAGTTTGTATAACTTAGTTTCATTGTTATGATATTATTCCTTTTTGTTAGGATTGAATAGTACATAAATTTCCAATTTTCTTAAGAGTAGAAGGAAGAATTTGAAAGTGAAATTTAAATAACTAGAAAAACTGGAACATGGTTATTTAGGGAATGTAATTTATTCTGTGTTATGTAGTTGGAAATCACTATAGATTACTGCAACCCAAAATCTATATATAAAATAGACCCCATATGATACAAACAGAAACTATGTAATCATAAAAGTACATTCTTGCTACATGCAATAGAACTAATGTGCTTACGTCGTCCAGGCTCAATAGTCTAATAAAGAAATCATGGAAACTATAGTATATGGATAAAAACATTATTTACAGATTTAGAATAATAAGGCTCAGAGGTTTAGAGCTGAGCCACGTGGTGACAGGGCGAAGGTCATGGTCCTTTGGCCATTTCATCGAGAGAATTTGTATCATACAATAATAGCTGAGAAGAAGCATGTTGTAGCAAAGATATTGAATATTTAATTGTCAAAATAAGCTAAAAGAATTTCAACCTAATTCCAAAGAAATTCAAAAATTGTAGACAACTAAAAAATCAAATGCTCTGTCATAATAGCTGAATAGTTCTTGAATATAGAAAAACCAAATTTCTTAATTAGTCACAAAACCTTCAAGCAAAGGAAATAACTAGATAAATGCATGAAATTTAAATTTAGTGTAAGACATATACATTAAGTACAAGACAAGAAAATAAATATTAAATCTATGTTACTTCTGTACGTTTTGCACTAAATCAGAGGACTACCTCTGAATTTAACAAAGAAAATATGTCGACACCAGCTTAACAGTAAGTACATGGTGCAAAGGCCTCCAGACCCAAGAGGAATGGATTCACCAGACTGCTAAAAAATAAAACTAATCAAGAAAGTCTGAAAACAATATTTCTATGCTAAAAACCCTTTAACGAGTTTAGAGACTCGGAAATCCCTTGCATGCAAAAGAGTAAACGTGGTCGGCTGCCACACCTGTTCACATAGAGGGTATAAACCTCAACAACTAAGACAAAAAAATGAGCAAAAGATGGATGCTCAGTCGGATATCAAGGGGCATACGTGTGTGGCCGCCTTGGAAGCATGGTGCTAAGCTCAAAGGGACCCATGTGGTTCCGGCTTAAGCCGTACCTCCACCAAATAAAGAACAATAGGGGATTAACCATAACAAGAGGGATTAGGAATAACACAATAATAATTATGAGAAAAACACACTAAAATACTAAACATATTTGAAAGAAAAACCATTAAAGGGTCATGATAATTACCTACACAGGCCAAGAATTTAATGGCCAAAATAACACCCTTAACTCAAAAAGAAGAAGCAACCAGAATGGAAATGTTCAGTTGCACTTGCCTTGAATAAGATAAACTGGGAAATGGAGGAAATCCAACTGGAAAAAACCTTCTCGGGGTTAGCCACGGGACTAAAACTCTAAAACCCTAAAATTAAAGCATTAAGGGATGTAGCAGTGGCATACCTGTAACATGGTGAAGCTCGGCATAATCACGCAGTGGAGGAAACATTCACAGTAAACTAAAATGCAGTAAGGAGGAAATGACTAAGCTCCTTGGCATAATAAGAGAAGAGTATAATCATGTGTGAAAAACAAATGGTTAATTAAGAACCAGGTTGTGAAGAGCCAAACCTTCTGCAAGGAGGACGAACTATTACCTCAATTGCCAATATGGGACATACATAGATGTCTCAAGCACGGACCAGAACTTGCAGAGGTGAAAGGTTCGAGCAGAAATGATGAATAAGATGGATGGAAGGGCATGGGGTGGGTGGTTACCCTAACCATCCCTACCTTCCCCATGATCGTTAGATCTAGGTTTCCAAAATATCAACGGTGGCCAGACCCCTATGGAGTTGATGGTGCGGGAAAACTGCCAACCAACCATCGTGATAGATAGCCAGAAGACTCCAATGTCGAGACGATGAGATATTAATGATATTAATAAAAATCGTATGCCCAAAGTACTCATTATCATGCACGAGTAATAAGACATTCATAATAGTTATGTATTACATAATTAAAACAAATATAAACCATATAATTGTATTCAACCATAATCCTAAGTATGATTGTTATGATGCCATAACACGAATGAATAATCAATTGGTAAATATGTCCATGTGTTGATTCATAGAGAGAGAGAGAGAGATATCTATATATATATATATATATATATATATATATATATATATATATATATATAATCTATGATGTAACATTGGTAAGGTTATAATATATGAATATAAATTCAAATATATATGGTAAGTAATGAGGGTAGATAGTTCTCCCTGCGCATCTTTGGCACTTCTCAGTCTTCCAAGGGATTGGGAATACCTTAGGCCGCTTCTTGGCCACAGATACTTCAAGGGGGGAGAAAGGAATATACACCTTTGGCAAAATATGTGCAGAAATAGACATCAGCAAAGGGCTACCTGATCAGATCAATCTCAAAATTGGGGACTTCCATTGGACTCAAACCTTGGACTATGAGAACACTGCCTTCCGGTGTCGTCACTGCCATCAGACGGGGCATCTCCAAAACTCATGTGCCACGTTCCTCCACGAGGAGAAGAATAAAAAAGGTAAATCCAAATCGAAGAGCTGGAAAACATGTGATCCACCCCCCATGGATGACATAGATTCCTTCATCTTGGATGAAGAGGAAAAATAAGCGGATGAAGAAAATGCTGAGCACACGAAGGACTCCCCCTTGGCCGGCCCTAAGGATCCTTTAGCACCTCCGATCTTGCAGAAATGCACGCATGCGCCCTCTTCCTCTGATTCAGATAAGGAGACTCCTCCTTCAGCGCAAAATAGTCAACAACTGGTTCCTGTCCAGCCAAGTCACAATGGCTGGGTTAAAGTCAGCAAGAAGAAAGCGAAAAAATGTCGTTTGGAAGTTTCTACCCACTCTGGGTAGATCCATCTGTCTCGCTCTCTGTTTTTCAGTTATCCTTCTTACCTTCTTCTTCTTCCAAGGTTTCATTTTGGGACCGAGGTTGATTATCTATCATTTCCAGCTCCTCTGCTTCTTTACTTTGCTTATTTGCAAAGCTTTGATTGTACCATATGATTTTCCTTAATAGAATTAGTCTTACTTAGAAAAAGAAAAGAAAAGAGGGTAGATAGTTAAAAAAATTTATGGTAAGTTTCATATAAATGTGACATATATATATATATAGATAGATATTCAAAATAATAAATGAAAATAAAATTTAAATATTAAATATTTTTATGTGTTTTTTATATATATTTAATTTTTATACATTATTCAAATATTATATTTCATAAATATATAAAATTATATAATTTAGGTATTTATAAAAACAAATAAAAAATTATACATCAAAATTTGAAAAAATTAAATTATATATATATAACATTTACATTTTATTGAAATATTACATTACATCTATACTATAATTATTTATGATTTATTTGATTTATATGATATAATTTATATAGTTTACATTTATACGCTTTTCTTAGATTTTTATATTTTGATTAAAATATTATATTATTGTTTATAAATATATAAATTTATATATTATAAGCGAATATGATATAAATAAAATATTGACTATTTTTCTCTCTCATATATATATATATATATATATATATATATATATATAATTTAAATATTAAAATATTTTTTTATTTACACATTTTTCTTTTATATATTTAATTTTTATATTTTATTGAACTATTACACTTATATTATATTTGTTTATAAATATATAAATTTCTATAATTTAAATATCTAGCAAAATAAATAAAATAAAATAAATTATTTTTAAAATAATTTAAAAATAATAAAATAATATCAAAATTTAAGTAGTAAAATATAATATAAGCTAGTATGATATAAATAAAATATTGACTCTTTTTCTCTCTCTCTCTCTCTGGAATATATATATATATATATATATATATATATATATATATATATATATATATATATATATATATATATATATATATATATATATATATATATATATATATATATATATATATATATATATATCCAAATTTAAAGATTAAAATATTTTTTTATTTACACATCTTTCTTTTATATATTTATTTTTTATATTTTATTGAAATATTGCACTTATATTATATTTGTTTATAAATATATAAATTTCTATAATTTAAATATCTAGCAAAATAAATAAGATATATACAAACATATATAAAAATAATAAAATAATATCAAAATTTAAGTAGTAAAATATAATATAAGCGAGTATGATATAAATAAAATATTGACTTTTTTTTGTCTTTCTCACTCTCTCTCTTATATATATATATATATATATATATATATATATATATATATATATATATATATATATATATATATATATATATCAAATTTAAAGATTAAAATATTTTTTTATTTACACATCTTTCTTTTATATATTTAATTTTTATATTTTATTGAAGTATTACACTTATATTATATTTGTTTATAAATATATAAATTTTTATAATTTAAATATCTAGCAAAAATAAATAAAATATATACAAACATATATAAAAATAATAAAATAACATCAATTTAAATAATAAAATATTTTTTTTAATTTACATATATTTCTTTTATATATTTAATTTTTGTATTTATCAAAATATTACACTTCTATTATAAGTGTTTATAAATATATAAATCTATATAATATAAGTGTGTAGGTATAAAATAAAAAAATTAACATATCAAAACTTTGAAGGTGAAAATAAACAACTAGAACTTCAAAATATTATTAAAATATAAATGAAAAATGTTATTAAAAAACATTCATGTTCTATGAAAATTAACAACACGACTCAAAACATATTTCCAAAACCAACTTAACCCGTATTGGTCCCTCCCTAACGTTAATAATACAGAGCGACAAAAAGAAAAATAGAAAATTTTCCATCTTCACATATGTAATAGGTCCATGAAATAACATCTTAAACGACAAAAGCTACCAAAAGAGAAAAAGGATATTTTCCATCTTCACTTATATAATAGGTTCATGAAATAACATCCTTAGAGACAAAATAATTGAGGTGGTCCAAAATGGTGATTTGAACTCAACAAAATAAGGAAAAGAAATGTAGAACCTTCGTTATGTGGTATTTTGTAGCTTCATATTTAGAAACTTCGAAACCAATAACATAATGGCAGCAAGATGGCTTTCAAGCACTCTAAGTACTAAGTACTTTAGACATGTTTTCACCTTCAAATTGTATTCACAGAAAATGATCACAGAAAATGATGGTAGAGTGAGATAACTTGGCACAATAAGTGAATTAAGTTATGTTATTAGGGGTAATATGGTATGGAAAATTCATGAAGGAAAAATAGGTTGAAGCCATAATTTGGTAGTAGCAGCATTATCATGAAAGGAAAGTCTTAAAATTTGACTACATAAACAAATAGGATTTTGGATTTCAACATGCATGAATTGTTAAGCTAAGAAGAAGGAAATTTAAATAAGCACAACATGGTGACATTATATATTATATATAATATTAGCGCTAATATTATATAAATTTATATAATTTAAGTGTGTATGATATAAATAAAAAATTAACATGCACACAAATATACAAAGTAAAAAATAATAAAATACAAAAAAATTTAAAGATTAAAATATTTTTTTAAGTTACATATGTTTGTTTTATATATTTAACTTTTATAATTTATTAAAATTACATTTTTTTTTTTAAATTGCTTATAATTATATAAATTTATATAATTTAAAGGGGTATATATATATATATATATATATATATATATATATATATATATATATATATATATATATATATATATATATATATATATATATATATATATATATTTTGTGAAGATAAAGATAAACAAATAGAAATTCAAGATATTATTAAAATAGAAATGAAAAATATTATTTAAAAAAAAAATTCATGTTCTATGTAAATTAACAAAACAACTCCCAACTCCCTGTTAGGGGTGACTGGCTTGGAAATAACGTTGGATCGGGGTAATATATGCCCTCCCATATGGAAAAAATGAAGGTAAATCTTGTAGCATATGAAAGGCCTAGAGGCATGTAACTTAATGTTCTCGAAATATGGTGGGTTCTTATTCCCATGGCAATGACATTTGCGAGTAGATGCTTCAACCAATACTTGAAAATTGTAACGACACCACCCCACATTTACCAGATTTTACAAGCCCTCTGAGTAAATGTGAAACCAAGTGATATTATGACATGAACTAGCATCCAAGCTCCAGTTATGGAAGTCAGGCCAACAAAATAAACACATACTAACGACAAACTAGCATCCCTTAGGACTACACGATAGTCAGGGGTCAAGGGACCACCCCAGGTGACAAATCCCTAACTTGGGGATCTTTTTCACTTCCATAAGCCCAAAACCACATGCATTACAAGGCCTAGGTGCGGTTATAGGCCTCCAACTACATGTACATCACTGCCTCAGTGCGGTGATAACCCAAAATATCTAGTTCAGAGGGTGCAGTCCCAAGATCTGAGCCACTTTTCCAAGCTAACCTCCAGACCACTGCCACTTCTTGTAACTTCTTAGAATGATAAATGACATAATCACAAATATTTTCATACAAAAATTGAATAAGAACTAACCCAAGACATGCCTATTCCATAACAAACATTTCATCAAACACATGGAAAAAAATGTAAGCTACATGTCATGAATTCATGTACGATCATATTAGTCTAAGATTCATATGAGAATCACCAAGAAGGCTATATGCCCTCTCAACTTACTTGCAACAATAATTATTAGTCCATACATTCATCAAGCAATTAATAACTAAACAATTCATGACAAGAGCCATGGATGGTACACATCATATAACTAGCATATAACCAAAAAGTAACCAACATAGAAACCATGGAAACTCAACCATAATATCGCCAACATAATCACTATAAATGTTAGTGGATCATAATATGAAAATGTCTAATGTTAACATATGAAATTATCAGCTCAGTCAGGGAGTTCCACGTACCACCCGACCATAGATTGGGCTGAACCAAATCTCTCTTGCAACCAATCAACCCCAATCCATATTATTAGAATGAATGTGGGATCTCATGGAATATACCAAGAAAAAATAAACAAGGGCTTCTAGAGGCAAAACCACCTCAAAAATCAACCACAATGATTCATCCTCCATGGTCATACATCACTAACACAAACCAGATTGGTCTATACCGAAGCACTCCAGGGCTCTAGGAACTAGAAACTCAACCCATTTCCTTTCAAGGCTCCATGGTGTTTATCCAACCAGACTCTATGGATTAGTAACTCAACCAACCAAGTGCTCTAGAGCGTTTGTCCCAACCTAGGCTTTAGGACCAGTAAATTAACCCAAGTTGTTTCAACCCATAACCATAAGGAATGTGAGCACCAATCATAAAAACAACAAGTGAAAAACCCACAACACCATGGTTATCTAGGAAATTGTAAGGCAAGGCTAAAACCACTGTCACTCTAGGAAAATATTCATGCCAATGATAGGACATAACCAAAAAATCACATCCATGCATCCATAAATCAATAAGAAATAACACCTGCAACATGGTACCTGCAAAGAAATCCAATTGTATATGTTGATCCAATTCTTCCCTTGTGCTTTCCTAATTTCCTTTGCCTTCTTTCTCCAAATAAAATGTATGCCAAAGTGGTCCAAGGATACTTTAAGTGTGCAATATTATGAGAGAATAAAATGAGAGCTCCAAAACCATACTGACAAAAGGTTAGCCATCGAAAGATCTGAATTGATCCTTATAATCTTTTTTATCATTGAGGCCTCTATTTGATATATTTTCCTTCATTTTTAATTAAATTTCCCCCTCATGAAAATTTATGTCTCTTCGCCTTCCTTTTCTCAAATTTTATTTTATTTCATAAATAAAATTTCAACTATTGCCACTTTTCCTTTGTCAATACCTTTTCCAATTATAGCCATTAATTGATCACTAGGGATACCCATCACTACGTTTTTCCCAACATTCAACTTGGAATACGTATCTCGTGACCTTGGTCTTATTTTATTTACATGGAAAATCAACCAAGGGTTACAAAAATTGGATTGTGGATGGCATTACTTGCTTGGTTCATTCATAGGGGCTCTCTCAAGACCTAAGATGGGGCCTTCACTAGTGGTGAAAAATGACATCACATGCATTATGGCTCTATGAATTTGTTTTGCATACAATAGTAGATAAAACAATTATCCAGGATCCTGGATTAGCTAGTAAATGGGCGTTGGTTATTTCTAGGAGGTAACCTCTTGGCCTTAGCTCAGCTAGCAAGAAGGTACCCTTGAGACCCAGGCATAATGATGTTATAGGCATCAATGAAGGGGAAAATTTAATCTCTCTGGTAATCTAAAATTTCATCTCTCTGGTAATCTAGATACTCCTCCCTATTACAATGGTTCTTTTGTATGTTATTTTTGTGTAGATTCTTGGGAAATGTGAGAAATGGTTATTGAACCCATGATCCTCTGGGGGATGCCTAGGCATGACTATTTTCTTTGGTTATCTTGTGTTAGTGGCAACTCTGAGGGTAATCGATTTTTACCAAGAGTGTTCGAGCTACTAGTTTTTGAAGGCACGTTGTGTTTCAATTTATCAGTGCATGTCTAAATAGGGGTTGGACAGAGAGGAGCCATGCTTGTGAAGGTAACTTGGTAAGAGATTGGTTTGAATTTTATTTCAATTATACACTTTGTTATGAATTTTGTTAATATTTCATCCTCTGGACTTGTTTCCTTTCTTGCGAGGTTGTTTCTATAAATTTGGTCTTCACTCCAAGGCTCTAGGGAGACAACAATGATGGGACCTCCCTCCTCTACATGTTTTTCAATGGGTTTCCTTTGAGGAACAGTATTAATTTGGGTTGGGTGGCCAATTGGAATTTGTAGAATGTGTGGTGTGGACCCCTTGTCTTAAAGTCCCAGTGCATTAACTACCATCTATCAGCAGTGGACAATCTGTGTTAGTGTGGGAATGGATGACGGGGTGGTGGCTTGTTAGCCCCCTAATTTTCTCTCTTTTTACTACTTTTCCCTTCCTAAATTATAGCCATTTACCCCTATTTCACCTCCTTTATGCACCCTCATCTTGCACCAGTCCAAGCATGGTGACATATTTTGTACAAACCTTTATTCTTCATATTTTTATGCGATTTAGCATTTATTAAATATTTATTACATGATTTCTTACTTTTAAATTATTCTTTGTAACTTATCGATATCTCCAATGTTGTTTGGTGGTTAGAATGCTTATCGTGATTGTTGATCCTAGTGCCGAATTGGATCCTGTATCGTTGCTAGCACAGCAGATCCTCACGGCAGATCTGAACCCTCTTGATCACCGCCTTGACTCAAGCAGTTTCTGCCATGACAACACGTAATCCAAAGGCAGCCAAAGATTATATCCGCGAAGGGTGGATGCTGAAGATTGGTTACAGCCAATTTTGCAAAACTGTCTTATTTTGAAGACCGAACAATCTAAATTCTTCATTTTTTATGAAGCAGTTGAATGATCTGTTTCAGCGTTCAGCCAAAAGATCTATATAATGTAATTTGTAAATAGGACTTAGGGAGCAAAAGGGAGCAAAAGTTTTAGAAAATAGAGAAGAACAGAGAGGCGATAGAAGTTTATTTTGTTATCTCCCGAATCTGGGTTGAACGTGTATTCACACATGTATTTGTCTCAATGATCTAATAAAAATTAATTTCACCTAGGTTTCATGAATTCTATTTTTATGGTTTGGTGATTAATTAAATCAAGTGCTGAGTAGCGTTTTCGCTTAAGAGGGAAACACGTTGGTTGGCTAGGGCCCATCCAACCCAGCACGTTTACCCCATTTTCTTCTTTCTGTAGTTTATGTTTTATTTTCAAAGTGTGATTTAACTTTTAGCACATAAATTCCTATCTGTGTGAAAACGGATCCATTGCGTGAAGCAAATAGAATTTCTTTTTCCTGCAATTTACTTTCCTACAAATTTACTTTCCTGCACCTGATTTCGGATTGGCTTTCTCCACCTGGTCCAAGCAGGAGAAATCATCCTCCACTAGTGCACGTTGGTGTGACATTTATTTTCTACAATTTTGGTTGATTGGCTTTCCCCGCTTGGTCCAAGCAGGGGACATACACCTGCACTAGTGCACGTTGGTGTGTTACAACAAGTCTTCATTTATTTTCTGCAACTTTCTTTCATTGAATGATTATGACAGGATAGATGTTTATGTTTCTTTATTTCTGCACTTCGTTAAATTCAGAAACATTTAATTTTCATATATGCAATCTGTTTTTACAGCAAAGTAGCACTTGCGACAATTAAACAATCATTTCAAGAATCAAAAGCTAAGTGCAGGAAGCTCTGATTTGGTGCAAGAACTAGTTTCTTGTCACAGGATCTGAGTGCTCTGAACCTTGAACATTTCGAGCCCTTGCATGAAGTAGAAAAACCTTAAGTAAAGGCATAATTTATACATTCTACATAAAAATTTGATCCTGCACTAGTGCAGGAAAAATTAATGCAAGAAGGAAATCTCTAAGGAAACATATTTAGGGGCCCATCTAACGAGACTGCTAAAATGCCTCTACTAAAGAAAAACAAACTCTTAGTAGTTAAGCATAATCAACTAGAGTGATTGCCTTTTTATCTTTGATCTCCTTTTCGCAAATGCATTCTTTCTCATTTTAGTCTTAGATTATTTTGATGACTCAACTTACATTTTTTTGTCTTGATTTGATTATGCAATATTTCCTTCAAAGAATTTAGGGATTTATGCCAGAAAGATTCATACCATCTCTAGCATTTCCTGTTCTTCATTTCCAAGTTTACGAATCCCCCGGGTTGACATTTAAGTGTTGAGGAGTTTTCTTAAGTATAATTCCCGCACCCAACATTTTGGCACCATTGCCAGGGAGGCGATTTGATTTGGTAAGAATTTTTTGATTAGACAAATAGAGGTAATTTTTTTCCTTATTTTTGCAGCATTGTTTGGAAAAGTTTTGAAGGAATTTTACTAGTGTTAATTGATTTCTGATAGAACTTTTTTAGAAGTTGTCTATTATTTTTCTTTCTTTTTTATTTTTGAAATGAATGCCTAGGAAAGGTAAGGGTTCGAATCCCACTAAGGGCCAAAATAATTTTTCTCATATTGGCTCTCCTTTTGCAAGAAGGAAGTCCAATCCAATTCAAACCCATCACGCAGGAACAATCCACCTGGATTCTGGTAATAACAGCTCAGGTGTGGATCAGCCCATGGAGAGCAGTACAAGTAAGAAGGGAACAATGGTGGACCAAGAATATCATTTGGAAGGGACTAGTGACAACTAGGTAAGTGAAGGACAATCCACTTTTGTGTTTCCAATTTTGGATCCTGATACTTTTTCAGAGATGAAGAATATTCCACCATCAGCTCTCCCTCATTTCCATGGTAAATTTCATGAAGAAGCCGACTCTTTTCTATTTGAGATTGATATTTTGTGTAGAAGTTATGATTACGCAATTGAGGCTCAGAAGTTAAGATTATTTCCTGTTACCCTCAAGG
This sequence comes from Pinus albicaulis, assembly GCA_034641835.2. Lineage (NCBI taxonomy): Eukaryota > Viridiplantae > Streptophyta > Pinopsida > Pinales > Pinaceae > Pinus > Pinus albicaulis. The sequence goes on from CM076574.1 coordinate 1,222,806,865, forward strand.
ACTCAGCCCTTCGCTGGTTTATGGGTTTAGGAGGAAACACCATAACTTCTTCGGATCGGATGAAGAGAGTATTTTTGTCTAAATATCAAGAATATTGCAAAACTCGGGACATGCAGGATGAAATTTTTACAATCATACAAGATGATGATGAAATGCTTTAAGATTATTTGGAAACATTTATGTATATTTTACAAAGGTCAAAACTTAGGCTTGATCTCAACACTATTAGAACCTTGTTCTTAAGAGGACTTACTGATAATGCTAGAAACAATTTGAATCTGTTAGGACAAGGTGATATTTCTCAGCAAACTTTTGATCAAATTTGTGAATTATGCTGGAAATTTTCAAGAAATCAATATAGATCCAGTAGAGGAACTCAAAGAAAAAATAGAAACACTGAATCTACTCATGCTATGATTATTGGACTAGAAAATAAAATGGAAAACATGAAAATTGATATAATGAACACTGTTACCAAACAGTTAGACTCCTTAAAATTTCAGTAGAAACTCATGAAGGAACAAGAGTCATTATGTATTTTTTATCCTAAATGTAGAGACAAGCATCCCCCTAAAGAGTGTCCTCTTAATTTGAAAGAAACTAATAAGTGTGTTATTTGTGTAGAAGACCATATCACAGAAAAATGTCCCTCTATACCAGGACTTAAAGCTGTATTTACAGGGGGACAACCTGAAGCTGAATACTTGAATGCTATGAGAGCAAGAAGGAATTGGCCTCAGGTAGGTATAGCTATGGCTCCTGAATTTCCTCCACACTATTTTGGTTATAATTCACATGCATATTCTTATCCTAACACTCATCAGTAGTGGCGGTATGGGAATCAATATCAACATGGACAACCTTATCAACCATGGCAACAAGGTTGGAAAGGGCCGACTCATTTCCCATATTCCCACCAGCCACCTATGCAGTCATATCCATCTACGCATGCACCTTATACAATGCCTCAACTTCCGAGTCAGTCCACTCCACCATTGCCTTTACCTCCACCCTTTCGACCTCCTCAGTTGCCTACTCAACCTATGCCCAATCCTAATAATAATAAAGCAGTGCAAATGGTCCATATAAAAAACCCACCTTTACCATTTGAGTGCCAGTTTATTCCAGTTGGGGTTCATGATATTCAATTAAGATCGGGAAGGACTGTAACATCAGAAAATCAGAAGCAACCTATGGTGATTTTTGAAGAGAAAGAAGAAGAAGAAACTCTTAACCATTCTCCGAAAGCTATCACTAACCAGCCCTTACCCTCTAAATCCTTGCCATCTTCTTCCAAACAGCCTCCCTTCCCAGAGAGGCTAGTAACAAAAATAAGAGAGCCTATTTCTAAGACTAGTTTTCCATATGAGATTCAGAATCTTTTCATTAAGATACCTTTGCTTCAAGCCATCAAAGAGATCCCCATTTGTACCAAGATTATTAAGGAACTCTGTCTCAAGAAACCTGGGAGGAAGAGATTGGAACCCGAACCATTCAATTTTTTGGTAGGGTAGCAGAGTTGATGACGGGATGTGTGTCTATGGAAAAATATACTGATCCTGGAAACCCTGTTGTCTCAGTTCAGATTGGTAATGTCCTTGTCTCTAATGTTCTTATAGACCTGGGGGAAGCCATTAATGTCATGACTAAGAAAACCATGGATCAAATTCGGTTATCTCATCTTTGCCCTACTCCCACTGTGCTTGAATTAGCACATAGATCTAAAATTAAGCCAGAAGGAGTATTGGACGATGTGATAATCTCATTAGATTCTTGGGAATATCCTACTGATTTCATTTTGCTTGAGCCAAAGAACCCAGTCGAAGGACATCCCTTGATCTTGGGTTGACCATGGCTTGCTACGACTAATGCATATATTGGATGTCGTTCTGGTGATATGTATATCTCCCATGGAGATCCTGGGAAGAAGGTTACCCTATACCCTCCTGCCGGATCCATTCAGGACCTTCGAGATACCTTATGGTTGGATCAAAGCAGTGATGAGGAGACTTAATCTATTTCCCTTATCCATCATTATACTGGGTCTTCACAAGAAGATGAGATTCAAGATTTCCTGAATAATCTAGACATTATGCCTAATTATGAGCCTTTGAGCCAAATTTTTAGCCTAGCTTTTCAAGAAAATCATGATAGTCATTCTTATGTACCACTGCATTTGACCACTCCCTTGAGTACTCCTGAGCCTGATACCACTCTTGTTGATATTAGCCCTAGTAAATCCTTGCATATTAGTTTAGATTTGGACTCATCTCAACAAGAGCAGCTTGTGAATTTGTTGCAAAACCATCTTAGTGCCTTTTCTTAGGGCTATGAAGATATGAAGGGTATCCCTCCTAAAAATTGTACTCATCACATCTATATTCAGGAAGGAACCTGACCTGTCCGACAACCCCAAAGGCGAATGAATCTAGCTCTAAGAGACATTGTGAAGGAAGAAGTGCAAAAACTCTTAGATGTTGGTTTTATTTATCCTATTTCTGACAGTCAATGGGTCTCTCCATTAGTAATAGTACCTAAGAAATATGGAAGATGGTGTATTTGTATTGAGTATCGAAAATTGAATAAAGCCACTCTTAAAGATTACTTCCCTCTCCCTTTCATTGATCAGGTGCTTGACACCCTTGTAGGAAAGAAATATTTATCCTTTTTGGATGGCTTCAATAGTTATAACCAGATACAGATTGCACCTGAAGATCGGGATAAAACTACTTTTACATGTCCATGGGGGACATTTTCTTACAAAGTGCTTCCCTTTGGTTTATGTAATGCCTGGGAAGCTACCTCTCAAAGGGCAGTCCTGGCTATATTTGCTGATCTAGAATTTGTAGAAATTTATATGAATGACTTTTCTGTGTTTGGTGATTCTTTTCAGGAAGATCTCAAAAATATGGAGAAAGTACTTCTTCGTTGTCAGGAAGCCCATCTCAATTTGAGTGATAAGAAATGTAGATTAATGTGCAAAGCGGGAGTGGTGCTTGGCCATTTTATTTCTGACAAAGGTATCCAGGTTGATCTGAAAAATATTGAAATCATTCTGAATCTTCCTGCACCCAATACTCAAAGGGAAGTAAGAGGTTTTTTAGGACATGCTGGTTACTATAGAAGATTCATTGAAAAAATTTCAAAGATAGCTGCTCCTCTTTTCTGACTTCTATCTAAGATTTTCTTGGTCCACGGCTTCCTAATAGTCTTTTGAAACATTGAAGGAAAAGTTGGTACATGCACCAGTTTTGCGAGGTCCAAACTGGTCCCTGCCTTTTCACATTTCCTTTGATGCTTCAGATTTTTCTATTGGCACAACTTTAGGACAAGAGGAAGATAAGAAATCCCATGCTATTTATTATATTAGTAAAAAAATTTCTTTCGCTGAATTGAACTATAAATTTACAAAGAAGGAGATTTTAGCCGTGATTTTTGCAATTAATAAGTTCAAACACTATATTACAGGATATGAAGTATTTGTACATAATGATCATTTTGTGATTAAATATTTGTTGAACAAACCATTGACAAGCAGTAGAGTGACTAGGTGGTTACTATTGTTACAGGAGTTTAATGTTACTATTGTTGATAGACCAGGGAAATCTAATGTTGTAGCAGATTTTCTTTCTAGATTAGATAATCCTGGTGAAGCAACTCCTGTTAATGATGATTTTCCAGATGAACATCTTTTTGCTATGTCTACAGATTCTCCGTGGTTTTTTGACATTGCTAATTACTTGGTTACTGGAAAAACAGCACCTCACTTATCCGCTCGTGAAAAGCGGAATATTATTCAGAAAAGTGATACATATTCCTGGATTCAAGGAGACCTCTTTTACACTGGTCCAGATCTGATTATTCGTAGATGTGTAAGAGAGGAGGACGTGTTTGACATACTGAAATCTGCTCATGATGAACCTTGTGGAGGTCACTTCGTTGATAAGCGGACTGCATATAAATTATTACGTGCTGGTTACTTTTGGCCTTCCTTGTTTAAGGATGCCAAACAGTATGTTAGGCGATGTGATACCTGTCAACGAATGGGCCAGCCTAATCAAACCAATGAAATGCCTTTATGCCCCCAAGTTATGATTTAGCCTTTTGAAAAATGGGATATTGATTTTATAGGGCCAATAAATCCAACATCTTTAAGTAAAAAGCATATTTTGGTTTGTACAGATTTTGTTACAAAATGGGTAGAAGCTAAAGTTGTTTCTTTTGCTACAAAAAAAGTTGTTGTTGATTTTGTTTTTTCTGAAATCTTTACTAGATTTGGTGTGCCTAGGGAAATTTTTTCTGACAATGGTCCATATTTTATTTCCAATCTAGTACAGGGTGTGATGGAGCAATACAAGATCCAGCACAGGAAATCCACGCCATATCACCCGCAAGCAAATGGCCAAGTGGAATCTACAAATAAAGTGATCGAGCCCATTCTTACAAAGACAGTCAATATGCATCAGAAAGACTAGGCTGAAATATTACCAGAAGCTTTGTGGGCATACAGAACCACTTGGAGAAATAACACGGGACATACACCATATGACCTGGTATATGGAAAACAGGTTCTGTTACCGATTGAGTTCCAGATCAAAACCCTCAGAACTGCAGTTCAGTTAAGATTATATCTCTCCAAGGCATAACAACAACATATTATTCAATTAAATGAGTTAGATGAATTTTGTAGAGATTTTGTTCAGCAAAACATTTAATTCAACAGCAATGGAAAAGGTGGCCTGACAATATTATTCAGAAAAAGCAGTTCCAACCAGGTGATTGGGTACTCCTCTATGATTCTAGATTTAAAATTTTTAAAGGGAAGTTCCATACATGTTGGATGGGACCTTATGAAGTGATTCGAGTATTCGAGAATGGAGCAGTAGAAGTCAAAATATTGATGGACAAGATTCGGTATTCTTGGTAAATGGGTATATATTAAAGAAGTATTTTCAGCCACTTGCCAAGAAATATTTTACACAGCAAGTCCAACAACAATTTGGGATGGTAGTGGTAAAAAGTAAAACCAAAATTTTGAAAACATGAACTCTTCTTCTTCTCAAAATAAAAAATAAATTTAATAAATAAATAAGTAAATAAAAACTATTCTCCTGTAATTGTGAAAATTAGTTCGCTGACATGATTGCAGAAGGGTCAACCTAAAAACCAACTTGCTGGCGGGAAGATCAAAAATTTCTAATAAAAAGAGAAGGTTGCTTGATCTTTAGATATGCTAGTAACCACCGAAGTAAAATCAGCTTCAACAGAGCCAACCTTTATACAATTGGGGTAATTAGCATGGATATTTTTTATTTCAAGTAACACTTAATTCTCGCTGTAGTTATTTTCTTGCACCAGTGTAGGCAGACCTTCCAGAAAATTTTCTACCTTTCTTCATATCCCATTTCGTAATGATCCCTCAGTTTTCTTCTTGAAATCCCAGTATAATTTACCTTCCCATATTCTTCCAAATTTACCCTATCCGCTTCGTAAAAATCCCACTTACCCCTGAATTTTTTTCCCTATCCCACTTCTGTTTATTCCCTCTATGGTACTATTCCTGGAATCCATGTAATGAAATTCCTTCCCATTCTAAAAATTCCCCTTTCCCACTTCTTTGTTCCCTCGCGAATTTATTGCAGAATATTGTACACAGAGCAAAAGGATATGCTCTGAAGCATCAAGAAAGTGTGAAGAAAAATTCTAGAATTGAGGAAACTGTCAGAAGTTCAGCCTATATTTTATTTAAATTCTCTATTTTTTCAGATATTATGCTTGCACCAGTGCAAGCATGTTGTCCTATATAATGATGTAAACAGATACCAGCAGAATAGCTTAGTCAAGCGGTGTAAGCATAACAGTGCAAGCATGCACCTCATCTGAAGCATAATATTTCTTCTTTTCAGAAGTGTATGCCATAAGAAAGAAGTCATCATAGAAGTTATGAGAAATTATTTCATTTAGTAATAAGTACCTATGCTATCATATCAACTAGGAGAAATATTTTCAAAGTACAATTTTTTTTTAAAAGTTAAGAGTCATAATTATTTTTAATGAATGCTAAAGATCTTTTTTTGAATTATGAAGGAATGTGAAAATATTTAACTGTTTCTTAGACACAATTACTCCTCATTCTTCCATAACCTTAATGTCCTTTCACTCATATCATTCCCTCACCTAGCCGTTAAAACTGCCACCACCAGTACCAATCCGGCACGATTTAAAGATGTCGCGCAGCTACGACTATTTCGGTGGAAGGAATTAGTGAAGAGATAGAAGGGACAGGAGACAGTTGGATCCCTATTTATAAAAAGCTCAATTTTTCGGTGTTGCATGCTGCTTTCGTTGGACTATTAATAACTATTAGCAACAATGCTGCCTATTCATTGTGAACCGTCGTCCCTCAGCGAGGTAGATCAGACCGCCGAGTTTCATAATAGTCTTGCACTATTGTGAGAATCAGACTTTCTTCTGTTCCTGCAGAAATTTAAATATCGCAACAGGGAGGTGGCCCTACAATTTGCACAGAGTTTTAAAAACGGTCATGTAAAGATTGGACCCCTGAGATTTAAAGTCATGGAAAAATTAATAGCAGTAGCGAGGGGCTTACAGAACACTAGTGTGCAGTAATTTAAAAATTAGAAACTCGAGAGGAGGTGTTGGCAGTGTTTTGTTGTTGATAAAGACATGAACGTAAACTGGAAGAAAGGAGTTCCACGCAGCACCCTGCTGGGACAATGGCGGGACCTCCTTTTTATTCTCCGGAAGTTCGTGACTTGCGAAGGGAGGTACTCCCTCACCTTAGTGTATCATTTCAGGATGCTGCAAAACTTTGAACCCAGTCGGCATGTCCGATGGAGGATGGATTTCACTTACTTTTTGATTAAGAGTTTAGAAAAGATGGCCAAGGGCGTACAGGGAGCATGGGCGGACCAGGCCGATAAGAAATTGTATCATCACAGCCTGATCAAGATCTTGGTCCAGAAACAATTGAAGACTAAAAACATGACCTGGGAGATGCTGTTGGAATAGCTAAAGGAAACGAAGGACCCCACCAGTACGAGCAAAGGACTGAGTAAGATTGTAAAGATAAGTCCTTCCTACACCAGTGCAAGAAAGAAATGAACCGGCAAATCAGTAGAAAAAATGGTTCCATCTCCAAAGAAACAGAAGACAGCGGGTGCACCTGTCGAAAAAACTCCTCTGACGCCCCTAGTGCATGAACAGACCCCTGAAGAAGACGATTTGCTGTCAATCCTTGCGGACACAGAAAAAATTGTAGAGGTTGAAGATGATATACTATTGGCCAATTTCCTTAAACAAATCCGGAAAAAGGATGATGAACCTGGTGCAGGTGTAGAACCATATTCTCCACAAGAAGTTGAGTCCCCTCCTGCACCAGTACAAGAAGAGGAACTGTTAGTCATCAGTATTTTTTACATGTTAGTGATGACTATATCTATAGCTGAGTTTTCTAGAAGCTGAATTCCATATGTCAATCTGTCATCTAGAAAACCCTCATAAAAATTTTTTTCGCCCTTTTACTTATCAGTCCGCCCATGTCAAAGTCAAAATCCATTATCACTATTTTTTCTAGCTTCAGCCCTACTGGTCAGCCCATCAGCTCCAAAAGGAAAAGTCCAAGTCTGTCGCAAAAGTCTCCCCTATGTTAGGAAGTGGCGCTTTAAGACATTTTACCCTTGGCAACCATCAAAAAGCCAAAAAAGCCTCCATCTGCTACAAAACCCACCATGACTGACCTTTCACTCTGCAAATGAAATTGACAAACATCTCTAAGTCGCGCCACTTATACCCCTAGGTCTCAGCACTGCATGAACCACAGTCTCAAGCTGATTAGTAGGTGTTTCACAGTGTTTTATGGATTCTGCAAAGAACAGGAAATATAACTTCATCTCAGGATAAAATGCTTGAATCTACAGTTAGAGGAACAGCTGCTTCTAAATGTAGCATGAACCTGAGATGAAGCTGCAAAACAAAGAGTCACTCATCAAGACCTTACAGTTCTTTCCATCATGAAAATCACAGAAAGACACAACTGTCACAGCAAACTGGAAAATTGTCATGGCCCAGAACCTCCTTCATTTACAAGCAGAGGGTTAGGGCGCCTCCTTCATCCACAAGCAGAGGGCGCTGGCCAGTATTGACTTTGAAGATTGCAAAAGTCCAGGCAGAAGAAATTTGTTTGTTTTTCAAAGGGTGCTGACCTCCATAGTCACAGAGATTATCTTTCAAAATCTGTCATAAGTTGACTAAAGCAAATAATGATATTCCAGTCACCCTCAGAGCAGTGCAGGGAGACAGTGTCACTTTGGCTAGGGTTTTTCTGAAGCACAGTGATGATTGCAAGCAGAGGTGCTAGTATTGATGTTTTTCAAGTGGTTTGCTTACCATCATATCCAGGGACAAGCTGTGTCAAATAGATTTGTCAAACAACCTTCAGATACTTTACCTGATGAAGAGCCTCCTCCATTTATGAGCAGATGGCCAAAGCATTGGATGTTGTTAAAGACTGATTGATCTAAGAGACAGTGGAAAGAAACAAAGGAAGAAAGCTAAAAGATCTTTACACCAGGTAAATGATAGTGTTTATGATTCAGAAGTATTGGTTTTCCTATTCAAATGAAAATGTCTGTCAAACTGTACCTATAGTGGAAAGGAGACAATATTGAATATATGCATGCATTGATACCAAAAAAGGAGCAGTTTCTTTAAAGGGAAGGGTTAAACAGTACTCCACTATCACCTGCCCAGAAGTCTAAAGGAGCTCTTTGTGAGTAAAACAGAGAAAATATGGTATGAATGGATGCAAGCTAGAATATAGCACTTACAATCCAAAAAGGAACTTGTTTATCACCTGGAAGCAGGAACTGACACCATGTACAAAAAGAGCTTTTGCCAAAGCCTGCACATCATATAGCCATCAGCAGATTAAGACAGAGTTTCTGGAAATGAGTTTTATTAGCTCTGGGCAGCACTCAAAACCCATGAAGCACTTCACTATTACAAATCCAATCAAAAGACATCTACAAGATTCTGTCAAAACCGAGCTTAAAAAGAGGAGGCATTTCTGCAAAGCAGGGAACAATCAGGACATTTTATCACAAGTCATTATCCAGTTTTGAAGAATTTGGCAAGCATGAAAAGGAATCAGCTACAATGTGTCACCTGCAAAGGAGAAAAGGTAAAACAGTGGACAAAGTTGACCTTTGCAAATGGTTCCATTACAAAAGGTCAAATACCCTGGTCAAAGTCAAATAATAACTATGTTTCAAAGAACCCTGTTGTTCCTGCTTCACCAGTTTACCCTTTCAGACATACATCACAAACAGTGGGAGGCTATTCAAGATGAGCTCCCAGGATGGACATGGTGAATAGGTATACAATGTTATAAATGGACAAAGAAGTGGTTTGATAGATTGTCAGTTTTGGAGTTTGGAACAAATGCATCTTTCAAATCATTCAAAAAGACAGATACATCATAGGTAATGTACCTATAAGTAGGAAATTATTTTGGAAAAAAGGGGCACCTTCTTGAAATCAAGAAACCATAACCAAATCTAAGTTATGTCAGTAAACTTGGCACCTGTTGTATTTAAAGATTGGAGAAGCTGTCAAAGACCAAAGGCTGTCAAAACAAGTTGATGAAACAAGCCATGTCCTTCAGAAACAACTCAATATTCAGGTATTTCATTGACAGTTTTAAAAAGGGGTTGTTTTACATCATAAGTATTACCAGCATCTTTAAAACAGTGGCAGAAATGGTATGAAAGTTATCAAGCTATTATTCAAAGTTCGAAGTTCGGTGTTGAAATATCACCAAAAAGACAAAATCAACAAGAACCATCCCTCAGACCTATATGCCTGAATAGACAGAGTTCTGACCTGTTGAGGAAAAACTGTGTTTGTTTTCTTTGAAAAGGAGTTGAAAATTGTATTGACATTCTTTAAAGGAGTTATAATTTCTATGGCCGAAAACATTTCAAAAAGGAGTACCCCTCAAATGAAAGTCGATGTGACTTTAAAAATGTCAAAGAAATACACCAAGGCAGCGTACGATCCGCAGTCTCCAAGCATCAAAGCATTTTTGAGAAAATTGAAGTTTTTTTGTTGGATTGAGGCCGAGCGACGCGCCTGCCATTTCGCGCGACGCGCCTGGAGCAAAAAATACAAAGGGCCATAACTAAGGCGCGACGCGCCTGTAGTGGTGCGCGACGCGCCTGTGCGTGTTGGTCCTGTCGGCCCGACAGTGACCCGACACCACAAACTTGCGCGCCACTCTCCATTGCAAACGTGCCGCGCACATTCAAACAGTCCAAATGCCCTCAAAACACCTTTTAAGGTTGCTCAAACGTACCAAGAACGCCACCATTAATTTTCAAGACATTCATGCATCTCCATGATCTGTTCAAAAAACTGTCAAAGTGATGGAGAAGGGATGAAGTTCACGGTCTAAATCACAGCATTGAGTTTTGATAGGAGGTATGTGTTTGTGTTAAAAACTCAGAAATTTCTATATCACTGATAGTCTATTGTCTGCATAATAGAACTGGTGCGTTCTGGTGGTATTAGAAACCAAATAACCAAGCTCAAAACAGGAGGAAGGATAAAGCAGTTTTGGAGGAAGTAACACAGGGTTTTAAAGGGCAAAGCAGTGGATTCCTATTGATGATTAAAAACCTCACAAAATGTCCCCTGAGCAATATTAAAAGGTAAAAACATTGTTTGGAGGCAGAAAAACAGTATTGGAACAAACGAAGCAGTTGGCTTATTTTCAAACATGGTAATCAAGCATATATTGCTAAGTCACTGTTAGAGGTCATATCTGTGTGATAGAAAGCAAAGTCAATGATACCTTTTCTGTCAATTAAAAAGACTTTAAAAATGGATTGGATGTCTTTTATTGGCCTTATAGCTATTCTTGAAATAGACTTATTAAGTAGCAGGCAAAGGATAAAATAGTGGTTTGAAAAGAGCAAGGAATTTTGTGTTTAAAGGGTCATCTTAGTAAGGTAGAAACAGGAAAAACCACTGCCACTTCTTTGACCTTAAAACAAGCTGAAGTATTTAAAGCTGACATCCCCATTTATAGATATATGTCATAATCTATGTGAGGGAAAAGCAAAGACAGATCAGTGTGTTGATTATGAAAATTGGTTGCTGTGGACTAACTACAGGGTTGTTTTTGTTCACACCAAAACTCAAAAATCTAGTGACTTTACACCATCACAGTAACCCTTTGACTGTTTAAACTTTTATGGACTGTGTTTTATCCTTAAGTCTACTTGTTGAGATTGCATACAAAAGAGGAAAGGAAGTGTTTTAGGAGCACATCTATATCAAGGTGCCCCTCTAGGCGAGACAACAGGAGCATCATGACATTGGTAAAGATGAGCAGCAACAGGAAAAAGAGGAGAAGAGTGCTGAACAACAGTAACTCAGTAGTGATAAAAAGCAGTTTCAAGAAGTGCCCGGCACGAAAAGAGGGGAAAAGCACATCAGCTCTTAACATTTTGGCCTCAGCTTCGGAGCATGTTGCTATGGACCCTTGAGGGTCATGCATGCCAATTTTGGGCCTTTTTCGACAACTTTTTGTTTGTTGGCATTTTTTGGGTTTTTTGTCGAAAACTCATAATTTCGCCATTTCAGTTTGAGGGGTTGTCAAGGGAGGAGGATGATACCGATGGATGCCATAATTCCATGAGCAGGTCTCCAGCGATTTTCAGAGCATTTGGAGATCATTCGCCCCCTCAAATTGGCGGAAAATGCCCTCTTTTTGCACATTCTGCCCGCCATATCAGCAGTCTTCTATTTTCTGGGTTTTTTCACACAGGTACAGTTTTGGATGACTTCCAGGCCTCAGATTGAGATGGTTTCAGTTGCGCCTGAAAGTAGACATAGAGAGCTTTCCAGCAAGCCCTCATGAGCCCCATTTCGACATCGGGAAGGCTGCTAATTGCATCTAGCAAGTCAGGGGACCTTTTTCAGGCATAAATATGAAGTATTTTTGTAATTTTTGAACCTCAAAAATCTGCTTTTCCCAAATGTGCGTTAAGCTATTTTTATACTTGGGAAATGATGTAAAGTCAATATAATTTCCGTTTTTAGCAGTTTTTTAGATATTTTATGGGATATTTTGTGCCTTGGGCTTTGCAAAGCCTCAAGGACAAGTTTAGATATTTTGACTTCGCCAATGGGATAGCTAGTTGCTCCATGAGGTTTTCCTCCCTCAAGCCTATTTATTCCATGGGTTTCATTGTAAATCAGAGGCTGAACTTGAGAGAAGAATCAATATATTGGTCATATGAGCTTTGAAGAACATATTTGTGTTATGATTTTTGGACTGCCTCTTGGATGCTTTTGATGAATGATGAAGGAGTGGTGATGGATTCCATGACATGGTAGAATGGTATAGTGTTTCTTGATATGTTTTTGTCTTCTAGTTTTCATTCATAATACTTGTTTCTTGCTGCTATAGATCAGTAGAGATTGATTTTGAGATATGCCCATGGAGGCACCTCAAAATCCCTGAATCTTCATAGCTTGATGTTTTCTTCTTCCTTAGTTATGCTAAAGAATTCTTAGCTGCTCTTTAGTAACTTAAGGTTTTGTTGCTAGTTTTATTCATAATTTCTATGAATGTTAAGTAGGATGTATGGTGTGCCATGCCTACCTATTAGCTGCCCATAGTTCTGTCCATGAAACTATCTCTTGAACTGATTAGTTTATCATCTTGTTTAACCAAGGAGGCCTAGTCCCGATCTAGCCCTTTGCCTAAAACTATGAAAGCTTGTTTGTCCAAGTGCCCAATAACTTAAAGACTGTGTTTAGGCATTCCGGCATATTTTTATGAGTTGTTAGTCTGTCTTATGTGTTTTCCCCAAAGTCTGATAGCCATTTCCCAAAGTTAGAGGGTCTTATACTTCTATGCATGGCTGGAATGTTTGATTTCTATGTATTAATTAGCTCGTAGTTACATTTAGCATGATTAATGGCTTGCTATAACATGTTTATGTCTGCTATCAACTAGTTACACTTGAAATCCCTTGTCTTTCACAAGCTTGATGTCCATTTACTCCATTCTGCCCAAAGATCCCTTCTACCGTGAATCAAATCGGCCCTACAACAACCTTTCATCATCATCTCATAGCTTCCTTGACCTGTTTGACCCCATAGCCCAATTGATCTGACTTCTTGTTACCTGTTTTATGTCTTTGATCAGTTTATCCCTCACAAACTTAAAAAACTAAAAAACCAAAAAACTCACTTCATAACTAGCCTAATATCAGAACACCATAAGCAAACACACCGACATCTTTTACACTTATAGAGAGAGCCCTCTCTGAGTCCAGGAAGGCTAGGTCCTTGGGCTCCAAAGCTTGGTTTGATGTTACATCGTCATTTGGCTCACCAATCGGCCAAATCACGGGACACTAACAGCAACCAGAACCAGCACAGGAAGAAAAAGAATCGGCACAGGAAGAAGAAGATCTGGAAGAGTTAGAAGAGGAGGAAGAACCAGAAGAGTTAGAAGACAGAGAAGAGCCGGAAGAAGTAGAAGGAGAAGAGGAAGAACCAGAAGAGCAAGAAGACAAAGAAGAGTCGAAAGAAGTGGAAGTGGAAGAAGAAGAACCGGAAGAGCAAGAAGAAGAAGAAGAACCGGAAGAGTTAGAAGAAGAAAAATAACTAGAAGAGGAAGAAGTTTTTAATGAAACTTCGAGGGATACTGAGGTCCCTAAAGAAAATACAAACCCTGTTGAGATAGAGAAGGAAGAAGATTCGGTAGCTTTAGAGCAGCTCGTAGCCAAAACACAGGAGGAAAAAGAACAGAATAAGGAACAGTTCACGGTGGATATCCAAAAGAAGAAAGGTGAAGTCAGGGTATGGAAGTTACATGCTTCACAATGTTTCAGACGGCTTAAAAATGTGACAAATAAATTGAAGAGCAGCAAAAAGATGAAGTCTGAAACATTGTAGACTAATGATAGTATGCCGAAGTAGGAGTGAGCTGGAATGCTCAAAATTTTGAATTTTTTTGCAGAGGTAAAGAGTTGTGTGAGGACACACAACAACTTAGGGATGGGAGGATGTTAGCCCCCTAATTTTCTCTCTTTACTACTTTTCCCTTCCTAAATTATAACCATTTACCCCTATTTCACCTCCTTTATGCACCCTCATCCTCCACCAGTCCAAGCATGGTGACATATTTTGTACAAACCTTTATTCTTCATATTTTTATTCGATTTAGAATTTATTAAATATTTATTACATGATTTATTACTTTTAAATTATTCTTTGTAACTTATCGATATCTCCAATGTTGTTTGGTGGTTAGAATGTTTATCGTGATTGCTAATCCTACTGCAGGATCAGATCCTATACCGCTGCCAGCATAATAGATCCTCACGGCAGATCCAAACCCTCTCAATCACCACCTTGACTCAAGCAGTTTCTGCCACGACAGCACGTAATCCAAAGGCAGCCAAAGATTAGATCTGAGAAGGGTGGAAGCTGAATATTGGTTACGGCCAGTTTTGCAAAACCGTCTTATTTTGAAGACCAAACAATCTAAATTCTGCATTTTGTTATGAAGCAGTTGAACGATTTGTTTCGGCTTTCAGCCAACAGATCTATATAATTTAATTTGTAAATAGGACTTAGGGAGAAAAAGGTATCGAAAGTTTTAGAAAATAGAGAATAACATAGAGGTGATAGCAAGTTATTTTGTTATCGCCCGAATCTGGGTTGAACGTGTATTCACGCATGTATTTGCCTCAATAATCTATTAAAAAGGAATTTCGCCTCAGTTTCATGAATTATGTTTTTATGGTTTGGTGATTAATTAAATCAAGTGCTGAGTAGCGTTTTTTCTTAAGAGGGAAACACACTGGTTGGCTAGGGCCCAGCCAACCCAGCACGTTAACCCCATTCTCTTCTTTCTGTAATTTATGTTTTATTATTGGAGTGTGATTTAACTTTTAGCGCATAAATTCCCGTCTTTGTGAAAACATATCTGTTGCGTGAAGCAAATAGAATTTCTTTTTCCTGGAATTTACTTTCCTGCAAAATTACGTTCCTGCAAATTTACTTTCCTAAACTTGATTTCGGATTGGCTTTCTCCGCCTGGTCCAAGCAGGAGAAATCATCATGCACCAGTGCACGTTGTCGTGAAATTTCTTTTCTGCAATTTGGTTGATTGGCTTTCCTCGCCTGGTCCAAGCAAGAGACATACACCTGCACCAGTGCACGTTGGTGTGTTACAGTAAGTCTTCATTTACTTTCCGCAAATTTCTTTCATTGAATGATTATGGTAGGATAGATGTTTATGTTTCTTTATTTCTGGAATTCGTTAAATTCAGAAACATTTACTTTTCATATATTCAATCTGGTTTTACAGCAAAGTAGCACTTGCGACAATTAAACAATCATTTCAAGAATCAAAAGCTAAGTGCATGAAGCTATGATCTGGTGCAAGAACTAGTTTCTTGTCACAGGATTTGAGTTCTCTGAACATTGAATAGTTCGAGCCCTTGCATGAAGTAGAAAAACCTTCAGTAAAGACACAATTTATACCTTCTACATAAAACTCTGATCATGCACTAGTGTAGGACAGATTAATGCAAGAAGGAAATATATAAGGAAGGAGATTTAAGGGTCCATCTAACGAGACTGCTAAAATGCCTCTGCTGAATAAAAACACACCCTTAGTAGTTAAGCATAATCAGCTAGAGTGATTGCTTTTTTATCTTTGATCTCCTTTTCACAAATTCATTCTTTCTTGTTTCAGTATTAGATTATTTTGATGACTCAAGTTATTTTTTTTTCATCTTGATTTGATTATGCAATATTTCCTTCAAATAAAGTAGGGATTTATATCGGAAACATTCATACCATCTTTGGCATTGCCTGTGCTTCGTCTCTAATTTTACGAATCCCCTGGGTTGACAATTAAGTGTTGAGGAGTTCGCTTAAGTGTAATTCCTGCACCCAACATGGCCCTCAAGGAAAGCCTGGGGGTCAAGCCTTCTCGGTTAAGGTGTTGAAAGAGGATATGATGGGCACATCGAACATGCATGGAGAGGTGGCTCATTTCTAGTCCGAGTCTATGGGCCATGTGGAGCAACCTCCATCGTTAGCATCACTACAAAATTAGTTACAAGATATTCATGCCATCCTTGATGTCATGTTCCAATAAAGGTATGGCGACGTTCAATATAGTCAAGGATATTTTGGCTAGAGTTAGAAGAAATTTAGGGGAACCTCTTGGTTTTTATGTTGCAAATTTTCTTCTTATAAATCAGACAGTGGAGAATAACCATCCTTTAAATGGGGGAAATCCTAGCTTCATTCAAGAGGATAGGTTAGGGAGTAGTACCTTTGATATTGAGCTTGTAATTTATATATTATTTTGGATCAGCTCAATATTCCTCCATGATTATCTAGATATATTGCAACCCAAAACATCATATCTATACAAAATAATAGGGTTGACGAGAGTCTCAAAGAGGAACTGTTTTTACTCCAAACCCAAAGATCAGTTATTTTTCAATTGTTTTCAATATGATAACAATATTTCCATCTTCTAATAATAATTTTATCATTGTTACAAGTCCACTTTGTTTGATGATGAATGTCAATACCTAAATATTTTTTTGAGGTAACATTTTCCAAATAATTGTTATCCTAGTTGAAATTGTCATGGTTGATATTTTTGGATTTAATTATCATGAAGTTAGTCTTCTCAGTATTGAATGTCATACCCATATTGGAGTCGTAATCATGGATTATTTCAAGTTATTTGTCGATATCCTCGCGACTATTGTCTAGATAAACAATATCATCATTAAAAAGGGTAATAGTAATTGCAATACCACTAAGATTCGGTACAACGCATTTCACAAATTCCAAATATAATTCTAGATTATCAATGTAAATTCAAAAAAGGGTAGGGCATAGGGGACACCCTTGCTTAATGTCGATATTGCACTTAATTTCTTTATACCAACCCTCAGTAGTCTTAAGTTTGGCGACAAAATTCTCGTATAGACGAATAAAAAAATATCTCAACTCAAGAGGAACCATAATCTCTTCGAGTATTTGCAATAACTTATTTTGAGGAACAATGTCGAACGATTTTCTAAGGTCAAAAAAAATCATAAGAGATCAGTTTTACGATTTCCATATTCCTTGATAATGATCCAAGAGTGACAATAAGGTCAATAGTTGAGTGATGTCTTCTAAAACCATATTTTCCACTAGCACTTTTACCATGACTTTCAAGCCATACAGTAAGATTCTTTTCAGAAATGAGCCCATATGGTTTGGTCAAGATGTGGCTAATCATAATGGTCCTATAATTAGAGGGAACATTTTTATCCCCAATTTTAAATATAGGCATGGTAAAGCTTTGCACCCAAGGCCTAGGGAAGTCGTGTTTTGCTACTAAATTGAGAAGCTTGTGGATATGAGGGATGAGGATAGACCTTCCCATTTTGATAATTTCAGCTTGGTAGCCTTCCATATCCCTACCTTTCCCATTAGCGAGTTTCTTAATCCTAAACTCCACTTATTCCAAAGAGAAGATATCCTCCTCTATATGAGTGCTTAAGATGTTTCCTATTGTTTCTAGATATTCATAGAGATTCATCAAGTAAATATCTTAGTTCTTTAAGTGGATTGAATTATTTTCATTTGTTTTACGAATGAGAATATTCCTCCAAAACTTTGTGGGCTCATCTTTAAAAAAGTAGAGAAGACAATTTCATAAATAACATAATTAATTGATTTTTAATTTAAAAAAATAATTTTGTTATATACTTATTTACTTTAAAAATTAATAAAAATTTTAATCTTATTTTACACATATTATCTTTATGTTAAAATAATATTTTAATATTGATGTTTTTAAAATTTTAAACATTGTGATCAATATACCTACTCTAATATGATTTGTGCTATTTATAGATATAATAACATAATTAATAAATATATTAAATTATTAAAAATAAAAATTTAATGATTGTTTTCTATCGCAAAATTATTTAGGTTATAAATTCATCATTTTATACGTAGAAATAAAATTTGTGTGAAGAGAATAACAATATTTATCTTAACCATCCTAATTATATTTAATTAACATTTTTATTATATATAAATGAAAAAGTACTTATATTAATGTAATAAACACTCTCTTTTAGGTGGGTCTTAGGGGATTTTTTTGTCTCTTTTTTCTTTGTTTCTTAGGCTAGTGTGATCTGGTCAGACATTTTTCTTTATGGGTGAGTTGGTGGAAGATCTATCTTACTAGATTTATTATCTCTATCTTACTAGACCTGAATTCCATGTCACAGGATGTGCAACTAAAGAGCAGGTGGTAGACATAGACAGTACG
Organism: Pinus albicaulis; assembly: GCA_034641835.2. Lineage (NCBI taxonomy): Eukaryota > Viridiplantae > Streptophyta > Pinopsida > Pinales > Pinaceae > Pinus > Pinus albicaulis. Next base: position 1,222,825,274 of record CM076574.1, read on the forward strand.
GCAGGTCATGTGCCCATGACCAAGACCAAGAAGTGATAGCCATTTTTCACTCAAAAATTCTCCTAGTGTCTCACAGGAGATATTCCCACTGGAATATGTTCTTCTAGTGTCTCATAAGAGATATTTCCACTGGAAACTTGTGCCACTAATGATCTCCATGCAGATCCATATTTTAAAACTATGAAGGAGGTATCCAATTGGTTACTAGTCCCTGGACAAACCAATGGAAGATAGAGCCAATACATAATTTCTATTACTTGTTACAGGAAAATAAATATTATACTAGGCAGTGTCTTGAAGGAGAAGCATGGATATCATAATGACATTATCTCTTTTTTAATCATATCTAGAGGGTGAAGTGTTACCAGTGGTCTCGTTTGAATAGCTTAAATGCTCGCGTGACTCACTTGGAGAGCCATGCCATATGTGATATCAAGTCATTTTCTCTAGATCGCATAGGTGCAAAGAATTTTTCTCCCATGACATCTTCTCATTCCGGATTATGTTTATTTTCAGTTATTTTTCTTTATCATTTCGTCCTATGTTTTATCTTGGCATCAGTATAGTCAAATACAGTTGCATATGTTGACACGTTTCCTCTTAAATTAGTGGCTAAAAATTCTAGTTTCCCTTATAGCGAGTTGAAGCCACTAACATTTTGAATTTTGGTTGGTCAATAACATGCCTTAAATTATATATATATATATATATATATAATAAAATGTTAACGAAATTTATATTCATTATATTATATTTTCATAATTTAATATTTACTAGTCTCATTTATTCTTATAATCTTTAAGTCAAAATAAAAGTAATTCTCTTCATTTTTTTATATAATTCATTTTGGAAAAGTTATCTAAAAAGTATTAACTATAGACCTGTGGAAAATTTATAATTTTATTAATAATAAAATTAGAATTTTATAATCACACTAAGTAAATATATTTTGAGAACAATGATTTGAAAAAACACACAATGTTTCTTAAGAATTATGATCATTTTTTTTCCATAACGATAGCTTGTAAGATAAAAAATACCCTCGTGCATTTAATAAGAGTTGTAAAAGTTAAATGTAAACTCCCATCAAAATATTGGTGGCAATAAATATTCAAAAATCATTTTAAAAAACGATTGAATAACTTACTCATTATTCTTTAAAATAGATTTTTAATATAAAATTCAAATGAAATGGTTTATCCCGATTTATCATAGTTCCATACTATTATCACACTGTTTTCCATGAAAATCTTGTGTTAGATAGAAAGTATATTAATGCATTTAATGGAATTCTAAAAGTTAAATGTAAAGAAACCAACACACGAATAACTTTTGAATTATTTTTTAAAATTAATTTAAGAAAATGTTTCACAAGTTTTGTTATAATTTAAGAAAGTGTTGTTATAAATATTATTTTTTATTTAAAATATATTAGAATATAATTTATTTGTAAATGGAAATACAATTTATCAAATATAAATGGAATTTAATAATTATTTTACATTTAGGAGTGGTAGTGTGAGGGGTTTGATTGTGTTCCAGAGGAAAAAATAATTTTTATATTTATAGAGTTTTCACAAACACATTTACAATCAAATAAAGTTATATTTTTCTCAAAGAAGTTTTTTAAACATTTTCTCTTCATATCCAAAATATGACTATAGTTGAGGTTCAAAAGTTATCATCAAACATGTTTGTTATGGATCTCTCTCACTCAACATTTAAGTCAATTCAATCATCAATGTGATTATAATTCATCTCAAAGAAATGGATGAAATTAAATTATGTTAGTATTTTAGGTAGAACAATTCCAACTCATATCAATTATAATTCATCTCAAAGAAATGGATGAAATTAAATTATGTTAGCATTTTAGGTAGAACAATTCCAACTCATATCAATTGGAAAACAAAGGAATCAGATTTGATGTGAGAATATTTTATTTGAATGAACAGTGACTCATCACCCCATTTCATGATAATGACAAATGGTAGTGGATTCATGAGGTGATTCAGAAGCTCAATTTAAACATGTGGTGAGGATTTCAAAGGGTATTAAGCTATGTGAACTCTCATCTAACCTTGAGGTGAACCTTATTATGGGAAGGAGGACACAGTACTAGAGATCATATTTTCCATTATGATAGTCGATGCATTGTTTAGAACACTTGGGGGGTAATATTTAATTTCTCCATTGGTAGATGGTGGTGGTCCTAGGTTTCTATATGTGGAACTCGAAATAGGAGGTATTCTAGTTGATTAGTTTGAAATTTCTAGTGAGTTGGATATTTTGTTTTGAGCTCTCTAGTGGGTAAGGACAGGGGACTTCACTAGAAATAATGGAAAATTTGTGGGATTTGTAAGGATTTATTTGTCTTTGGTCCTACCCTTTTAATTGAGATATTTTTCTAGTGTCATTGTTTTTTCCATCTCTAGTTTCCTATGGTGTCTACGGAAGCCCTTTGTAGAGTCTAATTGTCCCACATGATTTCATCGGGTTGCTATCAAAGGGAATTGACTTGGGTTGTGGAAATATCTCCAAAAGTTCTTGGATTTTGGGTTGGGGGCCAAAACTATCATCTTTGAGAGGGGAATTATTTATTTACTTCCATTCTACCATGGTACTCTAACTATGGCTTTCACTGATTGACTAGGGAAAGTTTGTTGGTAGGTCCTTTTTGTTGATAAATATGGTGGAGACCTTATGCTCTTATAATATTGAGAAAACACTACCTCTTCTTGGGTGCAAAAATTCAAGGACCTCTATGATGAAATGTTGAAAATGCAACTCAAACATAATCAACTTATTGTTGTAGTCTCCACCATGATGGACATTCTAGTCGATAAAAAAATGAACTTTAGTAAGAAAAATACAAGTCAACAACTTGAGGCTACAAATTGAAGAGATGCAAATTTTCCCTACCATGGGTAATCTTTACTTCATTTCTATAACTCAATTTATTAATTTTGATGAGGTTTTCCTCATGTGTCTATATGTTTCAACTAATGCTATGGAGTGTGTTCCCTCTAAGGAGGAAAGAAACTCAAACATGTTATTTTTAATAAAATGATTGTATGGAATGGTTGATATGTCTAAACTTAGGGCTCTCCTTCAACCATATACTATGTAAATATATAGTGTGGTATCTTTAGTCGTAGTCATAGCACTATGAATACCTAGAAATAAATAAACACTTCAATAAACAACTACTAGTTAATAAACACTTAAATGAATTTACATATCTCTAATGTAATTTTGCACCTTAAATGTACATTTTATCAATATAATATTTCAAATTATAAATTAGAAAACAAAAAATAGCAAAACTATTCACATTTCATGTACAATAATTTTATTATATTACAATTTACATGGTATAATGTTCACATTTTATATAAATTAGTTTATATGGTATAATGTTCACATTTGATATAAATTAATTTAATAGATATAGTTATTTTAAATTATTACTAATGTTATTCATATCTATTATTTGTCTCATTCTAGAAAATATATTTTTAAAAAGTTGAAATGATACAATGTTAAGTTATTTTAAGGATGATAAAAATTTATTATAATTCAATTTTTAATCAATAGTGACATAGCCAATAAAATGTATATAATGGAGCATGCAAGTTGATTTATCATTATTATTTAGTAAAAGTGCATTATTTAAAATATGTTGTTTATTTCTAATTTTAAAGGTGTAGCTTACATTGGTCCCAAGCTGTTTTGGGAATTAACTATTACCTCTTTATAATACCTTAGCCTCATTTTTACTTCCAACTACTTATCGTCCCACAACTTATCTATATCTAAGTTATTTGAATCATGTTTATATTTGAGCACATTTGAGTTCAACTACTTTAAATTTGACAAAAATTTGACAATTAAAATTTTGAAAATAAAATTTAATATAGTAAAAATTTCAAAAATTATATATATATATATATATATTAATTATTTTATATATAATACTAAAAATTAGCGTAAATTTATTTTATATATAATGTGAAGATATAAATATGTGTTGTGACTGTTTTATATATATTATTGATAATTAGTATATATGTGTGTATTTTTTTATATACATATTCTAAAATAATAAATGAAAATAAAATTTAAAAATTAAAATATATATATATATATATATATATATATATATATATATATATATATATATATATATATATATATATATATATTTTATATATATTCAATTTTTATATATTATTCAAATATCACATTTAGTATATATATAAAATTATATCATTTAAGTATTTATAGAATAAATAAAAAATTACATGTATTTAAATAAATGATTTTTTTTTAAATTATATATATATATATATATATATATATATATATATATATATATATATATATATATTACATTATATCTATGCTATAGATATTTATAATTTATGTAATGTATATGATATAATTTATATAATTTACATTTATATATATTTTTTTAGATTTTTATATTTTATTAAAATATTATGTTATTGTTTATAAATATATAAATTTATATAATTTAAGTGAGTATGGTATAAATAAAATATTGAATCTCTTTCATATATATACAAACAATAATAAATATCAATCAAATTTAAAGATTAGTTTTTTTTTTTTTTTTTTTTTTTTTTTTTTTTTTTTTGATGTATTTTATGATGTATTACACTTATATTATAATTAATTATAAAGATACAAATTTGTATAATTTTAATGCGTAGAAAATAAATAAAAAATATACAAACATATATAAAAATAATAAAATAACATCAAAATTTAAACATTAAAATATTTTTAAAATTTACAGATATTTCTTTTATATATTTAATTTTTGTATCTATCAAAATATTATATATCTATTATAATTGTTTATAAATATATAAATCTATATAATTTAAGTGTGTAGGTATATATACAAAAATTAACATATCAAAAATTTGAAGGTGACGATAAATAAATAGAAATTAAAAATATTATTAAAATATAAATGAAAATTATTATTAAAATGTAAATGAAAAATATTATTAAAAAAAAGTCATGTTATATGAAAAATAATAACACGACTCAAAACATATCTGAAAAGCCAACTTAACCCGTATTGGTCCCTCCCTAACGTTACTATTATAGAGCGACAAAAAGCAAAATAAGAAAATTTCCATCTTCACTTATGTAATAGGTCTATGAAATAACATCTTGATAAGCAAAAGCTACCAAAAGAGAAATAGGAAATTTTCCATCTTCACCTATGTAATAGGTTCATGAAATAACATCTTGAGAGACAAAATAATTGAGGTGGTCCACAATGGTGATTTGAACTCAACAAAATAAGGAAAAGAAATGTAGAACCTTCATTATGTGGTATTTCGTAACTTGATATTTAGAAACTTGGAAAGCTATAAAATAATGGCAACAATTTAGTTTTCAAGCATTCCAAGTTTTGATACCTAAGACATGTTTTCACCTTCAAATTGTATTCCAAGGAAAATATGGGATAGTGAGATAACTTGGAAAAATAAGTGAATTAAGTTATGTTATTAGGGGTAAGATGGTATGGAAAAATCGTGAAGGAAAAGTAGGTTGAAGCCATAATTTGGTAGTAGCACCAATATCATGAAAGTCTTAAAATTTGACATGCATGAATTGTTAAGATAAGAAGAAGAAAATGTAAATAAGCACAATAAGATGAAATTATATAGTATATATAATATTAGCACTAATATTATATAAATTCAGATAATTAGGCCAATAGGCCTTTTCTTCTAATCAACTCGTTTTTGTTTTCGTCAACCATTTCATTTTGATAATGACACATGGAAAATAGTCAAAGCGTTTCCATTTCATTTTTTTAATGACACATGGAAAACAGTCAAAGCGTTTCCATTACTTGGTTCCTATTTCTAGGTCGATAGTCATAGGCATTGATCGACATCTAGCACACCTTTTAGACCTACTTTCACTCTGGGATTCACATCTGGTTGCTCTATCTTCAAAATGGCCAGTGATAAAGCCTCCATTAATGTGCACGACCCACAGATATTTTCTTCCATGAAGCGGGTTAAATATATACGTTGTGGTGTCGGGTCAGGTTCCGCCTGCAAATAAGCAACAGCAGTTGGAGCTTATGGGCTGCAATCTTTTAATGAAAACCATTGGGCAGTCTCTGGTGGACAAGATTCGCAGGCTTACTACAGAGAACGTCGTGCTGGTATTCATTCTCGCTATGCCGTGCTGGTATTCAGTATGTATTCTCATTATCCTATAAAATCTGTTGCCCTGCAAGATTTTATTGATGCAAGGTACTGCTTTGCGAGTTCTGTACTCTCAATCATACCATAGAGGGCACACTTAAAGTTGTTATTTAAGTGTTATTGATTTCATTTAGAAGGATTCCTGTTTGTCAGTAGATGGATATGGTACCCTACAGACCTAGGATTGTAATAACATAGTGGCTAAATTATTTCAAGATCTAATATTATACTGTGATGTGCACCATTTTTTCTGCTGACCATTATCGTCTTTTCAAACTGGAGATCACCATTATCGTCTTTTCAAAATGCAGATCACAGATTGTTAGTAGTAGTTTATGTTTTTATGCTTATTTTTGCATTTACATGATCAGTTTCTTTAAGATGAATTGTGGGGTTATTTCCTGCCCTCAATTTAAGTTGTTACTCTGGTAGCCCTGCCCTATTCCTATTCCTCTGCGATTCTGGTTCGTAAGCGGTAGAAGCCATGCCTTCCCTCAGCATTTCAAAAAATGTACCTTTGGATGGAGTGAAAACCTCCGATATACTTTCAGAGACAAGCAAATCCGTTGCTAAGATCATTGGCAAGCCATAAGCTTATGTGATGGTGCAGCTGAAAGGGTCGGTAGCAATTTCATTTGGGGGTACTGAGGATCCAGCAACCTCTGGAGAATTGGTGTCTATTGGAGGGTTGGAGTCTGATACCAACAAGAATCTCATGCAGCCATTTCCAGCATACTGGAGACCAAACTCGAAGTACCCAAGTCATGCTTCTACATCAAGTTCTGCGATGTTAAGAGGTCGGATTTTGGATGGAATGGCACCACATTTTGATGTAGCATATCTTTCAATGCAAGCTACACCTTTATGGAGCTCAACTTGCAAATAATATCTTTCCATTGCGACATTACATATTTGTAATAGATGGTATGAACTATGTTGTTGTAGTCACAAAACTGCTTTGTATTACTTTAATTTCAATGTTGGCTTGTACTGCACTTCTTAGACATCTTGCAGCTATGGCCTTTTCCTATTGCTTGCATACACATTGTCGTTGTTTGTTATGAATATAACAGAGATGGCCGTAGGGTGAGCGATTATTAGTTCCATTCAAAGCATAACATGAATCCATTACAGATTGGGCCTATAGCGTTTGTTGCCTAATCAAGGGTTTGATCACACAACTATAAAAGAATTGGAAGATACATATATTTATTATACCCGTTCTAGAAGATGAAATGTTTTGTGGGCACTGTTTTGTTAGTTTTTGGTTGTGATTGTGTTCCATTATGACGAGATTTAATTTAGGTTGAATGCATTTATTAAAAAAAATGATCAGTTTCTTTATCAGGAAGTAATATGTATTTGTTATTAAGCTATTCTACTGCAATTTTGTTGGCAAGTCTCATTCAATTTCCTTTGTAAAAAAACTATTTGAACTTCTGCAAGGCGTAAAATGTAAGATTAGCCCATTAAAATTTCAACATGCTATGTAAATTTTTTATTTCTTCTGTTGTTTTTATTTTTCATTTTTCTTTTTGTGATTATGATAAATGAGTAAGTTGAGATGGTTATTGTTATTTTACTTTACCTATAGATAGGGATGCATGCAAAATTTTCTGAGAACTGAGCTGTTCAAAATTGCTTATTGATCATTGAATTTAGGAATTGAACTGTATTTCTTTGTTCAAAACTATTATACAAATTCAAGTTTTGAATCCATGGATAAATATTAGACGACTTTTGATGTTTCTGATTTTCTTGAATTATACTTTCTCACTGGTGTAAGAGTTAGATTTCACATGGAAGTAAATCACTGGACATTGCAACATGATAAAGTGAGTTGACGGGGGATTAAGAATATATTTGAAATTGAGGAATTATTACCAAATTCACATTTGAGACTAAGAAATCATGAAAGAGCTTTTAGAAGTCAGATGTCAAGCCAAACTCGACTTCCTACAATGCTTGTTAAGCCATTTTTTTGGGCAACCAGAACTATGTTTATCTTATCGGCCTTTCATTGCACCTTTTGGGGCAACTGTTAGTTTAAGTCTATATGATATAAATAAAAAATTAACATGCACACATAAATATAAATTAAAAAATAATAAATAACAATAAAATTTAAAGATTAAAATATTTGTTTAATTTACATATATTTGTTTTATATATTTTACTTTTATATTTTATTAAAATATTAAATTTCTATTACAATTGTTTATAATTATATAAATTTATATAATTTGATAGCCCCAAGGGTGAGCTCAATCAGTTGATTGCCCACTGTTAAGTACTCTGCCGGTTGGGAGGTCACATGATCGAGTATCCCTGACACCCACGAGGTTAGGCCTCACATGTATGGTTGACGATAGATCCCCTCGGGAGGGTCTATCAAGATTTTCAGACCATGGATGTAACTGGGTTCATGTGTGCGGGCACATGGATTCATGAACCACCATGAAAATAAATAAATGAATTTATATAATTTGAGTTTGTAAGTATATATATAGTGAAGATGAAGATAAACATATAGAAATTCAAGATATTATTAAAATAGAAATGAAAAATATTATTTCAAAAAAAATTCCATGATCTATGTAAATTAACAAAACAAATCCCAACTCCCCATTAGGGGTGATTAAATTGGAATGAACCTTGGATCGGGGTAATATGTGCTCTCTCATGCAAAACAATCAAGGTAAATCGTGTAGCATATGAAAGGCCTAGTTACCTACAAGTGAATGTTCTCGAAATATTATGGGTTATTATTCCCATGGAAATGACATTTGTGAGTAGATGCTTCAACCAAGAGATTAAAATGTTAACGACACCACCCCATATTTACCCACTTTTACAAGGCCTCTTGGAAAATGTGAAAAAAACTGATATTATGACATGACCCAACCTCCAAGCTATATTTATGGAATCGGGGCCAACAAAATAAACACATACTAACCACAAACTAACATCCCTTAGGGCTACATGACACTTAGGGCTCAAGGAACCACCCTAGGTGACCAATACCTGAGTTGGGGGTCTTTTTCACTGCCGTAATCCCACAACCACATGCATGAAAAGGCCTAGGTGTAGTTATAGGCCTCCAACATCATGAAAAACACTACGTGAGTGTGGTTATAGCCCAAAATCTCTAGTTCATAGGGTGTAGTCCCGATATTTGAGCAACTTTTCGAGGTTAGCCTCCAGACCACTGCCATCTAACCCTGAGTTGAGACTTGTTGTGGGAAGGAGGACACACTACTAGAGGTCATATTTTCCATTATGATAGTCGATAATCTATTTGGAACACTTGCTAGGTAATATTTCATTTCTCCATTGGTAGATGGTGATGGTCCTAAGTTTCTATATGTGGAACACATAATAGGTGCTATTCTAGTTGATTAGTTTGAACTTTTTGGTGAGTTGGATATTCGTTTTGACCTATCTAGTCGGTATGGACATGAAACTTCACTAGAAATAATTGAAACTTTATGGGATTTGTGAGGATTTATTTGTCTTTGGTCCTACCCTTTCAATTGAGATATTTTTCTAGTCTCATTGTTTTTTCCATCTACTATTTCCTATTATGACTATGAAAGCCCTATGTAGAGTCTGATTGTCCCACATGGTTACATCGGGTTTCTATCAAAGGGAATTAACTTGGGTTGTGGAATTATCTCCAAAAGTTCCTGGATTTGGGGCTAGGTGCCAAAACTCTCATTTTTTAGAGGGAATTTTTTATTTACTTCCATTCTACCATGGTACTCTACTTGTGGCTTTCATTGATTGACTAGGGAAAGTTTGTTGGGTGGTATTTTTTGTTGAGAGATATGGTAGATACCTTATTCTCTTAGAATATTAGAAAAAAATACCTCCTCTTAAGAGAAAAAATTCAAGGACCTTTCAGGATGAAATTTTGAAAATGCAACTCAAACATAATCAATTTGTTGTTGTAGTCTCCACCATGATGGAAATTGTAGTCAATAAATAAATGAGCTTTAGTAAGAAAAAGACAAATCAACATATTGAGGTTAAAAATTGAAGAGATGCAACTGTTACCTACCACGGGTAATCCTTACTTCATTTCTATATCTAACTCTATTAATTTTGATGAGATTTTCCTCATGTGTCTATATGTTTCAACTCATGCTATGAAGTGTGTTCCCTCTAAGGAGGAAAGAAACTAAAACATATTCTTTTTAATAAAATGAGTGTATGGAATGCTTGGAATGTCTAAACTTACGAGTCTCCTTCCACCATATACTATGTAAATATATAGTGTAGTATCTTTAGTCTTACTCATGGCACTATGAATACCTAACAATATATAAACACTTCAACAAATAACTACTAGTTAATAAACACTTCGATGTTTTTTTATATCTCTAATGTAATTTTGCACCTTAAATGTACATTTTATCAATATAATATTTCAAATTATAAATTAGAAAACAAAAAATAGCAAAACTATTCACATTTCATGTAAAATAATTTTATTATATTACAGTTTACATGGTATAATGTTCACATTTTATATAAATTGGTTTAATAAATATAGTTATTTTAAATTATTACTAATTTTATTCATATATATTATTTAGCTCATTCTAAAAAAAATATTTTTTAAAAGTTGGAATGATACAATGTTAACTTATTTTAAAGATGACAAAAAATTATTATAATTGAGTTGTTAATCAATAATATGAAAGCTAATAAAATGCATATATTGGAGCATGTAAGTTGATTTATCATTATTATTTTGTAAAAGTGCATTATTTAAAATATGTTGCTTATTTCTAATTTTAAAGGTGTAGCTTACATTCTTCTCAAGGTATTTTGAGAACTAACCAATATTTAGTTTCACTCTCAAGAAAAATAATTCTTATTATCAAGATTGAGGTTGATCACCTTCTTATAATACCTTAGCCTCATTTTTACTTTCAAATACTTATCATCCCACAACTTATCTATATCTAAGTTATTTGAATCATATTCATATTTGAGTTCGATGATTTTAAATTTGACAAAAATTAACCAATTAAAATTTTGAAAATAAAATTTGATATACCAAAAAATTCAAAAATTATATATATATTACTAAACATTATTGTAATTATTTTATATATAATTCTAAGAATTAGTGTAACTTTATTATATATAATGCGAAGATATAAATGCGTGTTGTGACTCTCTTATATATATTATTAATAATTATTATACATATGAGTGTTTTCACATATATATTCTAAAATAATAAATGAAAATAAATTTTAAATATTAAAATAATTTTATGTGTTTTATTTATATATATTCAATTTTTATATATTATTCAAATATTATATTTAATAAATATATAAAATTATATCATTTAAGTATTTAGAAAATAAATAGAAAAATACATATATTTAATATCAATGACATCAAATTTTTTTAAAATTATATATATATATATATATATATATATATATATATATATATATATATATATATATATGACTTTTATATTTTATTGAAATATTACATTACATTACATTTGTATTATAGCTATTTCTAATTTATGTAGTTTATATGATATAATTTATATAATTTACATTTATATGTTTTTCGTAGATTTTTCTCTTTTATTAAAACATTATATTAATTTTTTCTTTTTTTCTCTCTCTTACACTCTCACACACACATATATAAACAATAATAAATAGCAATCAAATTTAAATATGAAAACATTTTTTTATTTACACATCTTTATTTTATATATTTTATTTTTATATTTTATTTAAGTATTACACTTTTATATATATATATATATATATATATATATATATATATATATATATTATATTTGTTTATAAATATATAAATTTCTATAATTTAAATATCTAGCAAAATAAATAAGATATATACAAACATATATAAAAATAATAAAATAACATCAAAATTTAAATAATTTTTTTTTTTAATTTACATATATTTAATTTTTGTATTTATCAAAATATTACACTTTTATTATAATTGTTTATAGATATACAAATCTATGTAATTTAAGTGTGTAGGTATAAATTTAAAAAAAATATATCAAAATTTTGAACGTGGAGATAACAAATAACAAATAAAAAATTAAAATATTATTAAAATATAAATGAAAAATATTATTAAAAAAAATCATGTTCTATGAAAATTAACAACACGACTCAAAACATATCTCCAAAGTCAAATTAACACATATTGGTCCCCCCTTAATGTTAATATTATAGAGCAAAAAAAAAAAGTCAAATAGGAAATTTTCAATCTTCACCTATGTAAAAGGTCCATGAAATAACATCTTGAGAGGCAAAAGCTACCAAAAGAGAAATAGGAAATTTTCCATCTTCTCCTATCTAATAGGTTTATGAAATAGCATCTTGAGAGACAAAATAATTGAGGTGGTCCACAACGGTGATTTGAAGTTAACAAAATAAGGAAACACAGTGTAGAACCTTCATTATGTGGTACTTTGTAGCTTGATACTTAGAAACTTTGAAAGCTATAATATAATGGCAACAAGTTGGTTTTCATGCATTCCAATTTCTGATAGTGCCTACGACATGTTTTCACCTTCAAATTTTATTCACAGAAAAAGATGAGATAGTGAGATAACTTGGCACAATAAGTGAATTTAGTTATGTTATTAGGGGTAAGATGGTATGGAAAAATCATGAAGGAAAAATAGGTTGAAGCCATAATTTAGCAGTAACAGTAGTATCATGAAAGTCTTAAAATTTGACTACATGAACAAATAGGATTTTGGATTTCAACATGCATGAATTGTTAAGCCGGCAAGAAGGAAATATAAATAAGCACAACATGGTGAAATTATATATTATATATAATATTAGCACTAATATTATATAAATATATAATTTAAGTGTGTATGATATAAATAAAAAATTAACATGCACACACATATACAAATTAAAAAATAATAAATAACAACAAAATTTAAAGATTAAAATATTTTTTTTAATTTACATATATTTGTTTTATAATTTTTACTTTTATATTTTATTAAAATATTACATTTCTATTACAATTGTTTATATATATATATATATATATATATATCAAAATTGTGAAGATAAATATAAACATATAGAAATTCAAGATATTATTAAAATAGAAATGAAAAATATTTTTAAAAAAATCAGTGTTCTATGTAAATTAATAAAAGAACTCCCAACTCCCCATTAGAGGTGATTGACTTGGAATGAACGTTGGATTGGGGTAATATATGCCCTCCCATGTAGCAACAATGAAGGTGAATCATGTAGCATATGAAAGGCCTCGTAGCCTGCAAGTGAATGTTCTCGAAATATTCTGGGTTATTATTCCCATGGAAATGAGATTTTCGAGTAGATGCTTCAACCAGGAGATGAAAATTGTAACAACACCACCCCATATTTATCCTCTTTTACAACGCCTCTGGGTAAATGTGGAGCAAACTTATATTATGACATGACCCAACCTCCAAGCTCTAATTATGGAAGTGGGGCTGACAAACTAAACACATACTAACCACAAACTAACCTCCCTTAGAACTACATGACACTCGGGGGTCAAGGGATCACCCCAGGTGACGAATACCTAAGTTGGGGCTCTTTTTCACTTCCCTAATCCCAAGACTACATGCATGACAAGCCCTAGGTGTTTTTATAGGTCTCCAACCGCATGCAAAACACTGTCTGAGAGCAGTTATAGCCTAAAATCTACAGTTCAGAGGGTGTAGTCCCTAGATCTGAGCGAATTTTCCAGGCTAGCCTCTAGACCACTTCCACTTCTTATAAATTTCTATAATTATAGATGAAATAATCACAAATATTTTCATACAAAACTTGAACAAGAACTAACCAAGGACATGCTTAGTCGATAACAAACATTTCATCAAACACATGAAAAACATGTAAGCTACAATTCATGAATGCATGTATGATCATATTAGTCTAAGATTCATATGAGAATCACGGAGACGGATATATGCCCTCTCAACATAGTTGCAACAGTTCTTATTAGTCCATACATTCATCAATCAATTAATAACTAAACAATTCATGAAAAGAACCATGGATGGTACACATCATATAACCAACATATAACCAAAAAATAACAAACATAGAAACCATGGAAACTCAGCCAGAATATTGCCAACATAATCAATACAAATGTTAATGGATCACAATAGGAAAATTTCTCGTGTTAACATATGAAATTATCAGCCAAGTAAGGGAGTTCCACGTACCACCCGACCATAGGTTGGGATGAACCAAAGCTCTATTTCAACTAATCACCCTCATGCCATATTATAAGCATGAATGTGGGATCTCATGGAATATACCAAGAAAAACCAAACCAAGGATTCTAGAGGCCAAACCACCTCAACCCTCAACCACAGTGATTCCACCTCCACGGGAGTACATCAATAACATCGACCAAATTGGTCTATACCCAAGCACTCCAGGGATCTAGGAAGTAGCAACTCAACCTATAACCTTACAGGCCTCCATAGAATTTTTCCAACTCGACTCTAGGGACTAGTAACTCAACCCACCAAGTGCTCCAGAGCATTTGTCCCAACCCGGGCTCAAGGACCAATAAATCAACCCAAGTTGTTCCAAGGCTTCCAGAGAGTTTGTTCCAACCCACAGCCATAAGGAACCTGATAACCAATCATCAAAACAACAAGAGGAAAACCCACAACACCATGGTTATCCAGGAAATTGCAATGTAAGGCTAAAACCATTGTCACTATAGAAAAATATCCATGCCAATGACAACATATAACCAAAAAATCACATGCATATACCATGCATCCATAAATTAGCCAGATCACACATGCAATATGGTACTTGCAAAGAAATCCAGTTATATATGTTGATCCAATTGTTCCCTTATGTTTTCGCGCTTTCCTTTGCCTTCTTTCTCCAAATACAATGTATGCCAAAGTACTCCAAGGATACTTTAAGTGTGAAATATTATGAGAGAATAAAATGAGCGCTCCAAACTGAACTGACAAAAGGCTAGCCATAAAAGGCTATGAACTTATCCTTATCATCCTTTTTATCATTGAGGTCTCTATTATATTTATTTTCCTTCATTTTTAATCAAAATTTCCCTCTCTTGCAATTGTGTGTGTCTTCACCTTCCTTTTCTCCTATTTTCATTTATTTTATAAATAAATTGTCAATTGTTGCCACTTTTCCTTTGTCAATGCCTTTTCCAATTTCCATAGCCATTAATTGATCACTAGTGATACCCATTGTTAGTGTCAATTCTAATTGCAAGTGTACGAAAAAAACTCACTTTAGTTGTGCATAAAAAACAACCCTAACATCAAATGTGGCTGTCAATTTCCTTAGATCTATAGTTAGTGATCAGAATAAATGATACAGAAATTCAGATCTATGTAGTTAAAGACATTAAACAACAAATAATAAGCAAGATTTTCTCCATGCATCCAATGAACAAGACAAGGATTTTTAAAGATTTTTTTGTATTATGACACCTCCGAAGGGAACACAGGAAGATGTTACTAGTCCCCCTCAATGGATGGGTTCTTGTATGTCCTCAATGCTTCACATATAATATCTCTCTCTCTTGATGGTGCAAAAAACCTAGACAAAAAATGGAACTCAAAGGGAGCTCAAAAGAAAAAAGTAGAAAAATATGATAGTGATGGGAGGATCAAAGTCAGACCAAAAGTATAGCTCAAGAGTGATCTCTAGGCAAAAAAAGGTATTGAATGAATGAAACCCCTTCTATTTATAACAAAATATTGAGTTAGTCTAGATATCGGTGCATAATTAAAATATTATTAACCAAATCTAGATCCAACTTTTATGGAATATTTTATTTTATTTTATGTTTTAGGAAAAAATAATTTGAATTTGGTAAAATCTCTTTATTTAGAAATAATAAATAAATAAATGATTTATTTATTATTTTAAGAATGTGGTTGAGTAATAATTAAATAAATAGTGATTTATTCAATTATCTATAAATGATTTAGTCAAATTTAACAAGGAATATTATTAAATAATGTTTTAAATAATTATTCATAGAAAATAATAAGATAAATAATGATTTATCTCATTAATTTTCCTGCTTTGGCTTAAATATGACCAGGAATATTAATTAAACAATGGTTTAATTAATTATCCCTTGAGTAAAACCAAACAAATAAGGATTTATTCAACTATTCCTCATGGGGTTTCCTGTTTAGACTAGAAACAACTTAATAAATTATGGGTTATTAAGTTATTTTTCATAGTGAAAGCAATTTTACTATGGTAAAATTGGTCTTAAATGGTGTACTTTAGTCCATTTAATAGTAACAGGTTAGATGACCAAAAATTGGTGTAACAGATTTCCCTCCAACGTGTGAGCATTAGGAGCTAATTGTATGACCGAGGCATGTTGTAAGAACTCAATCACTAGACACCGAAGGGGAGTCAGAGAGAGAGAAATATGAGGCGAACTGAAGTGGGAGAGGACAAGACCCTGAGGAGGTGAGACTTACAAGTGTGACAATTATCTTTTATGAGTGGGTATGTGTTCTACATGAGGATGGGGAACCATACTTATGTCTGTCGAGATAACAAAGTACAAAGAATAATGATGAGTCCAGCGAACATGGGTCTGAAATATATAGTACATGCTGGCATAAACATGGGCCAGATAAAAAATATGATAACGGATCCCATATACATATTGTGCCTCAGAAAACAACTAGGAATTATACAATAATATCTGAGTACATGAGATATAAGTACAACGAAAGAGGCACTATAAAACAGGAAAGGGCTCTGAAAATCTGAATGATACATGCAAACTAAACAAGGCGCTGCAAGCGGCTGAGCCCGAAACATAAAATCTATGAAGCTGCATCCAAGGCTATATTAGAGAGGTTGTCCGGGCTTGTGGGAAGCTACCTGAAGGGCCACCCCCTCATGAGGTCTGAAAGATTTCACACACACTTGGGAATCACTAGTACAATCTGCTGCATCACTGAACCATCAAGTATACAAATCTTGATCATGCCATGAGGAGTTGGAATTGAGAAATAATCAAGTCAAAGTGCAATAAAGGGTCCCTTTTCCTGATCTGAGGCACTGAACAAGAGTGGAAGCTGGAACCAAGGTACGCCGCCCTCTAGACTTGTCTTCTAGAATGAATAAGTTGATGTCGACAAAAGGGGGTCCGCCATAGGTGAGACAATAAGGAATCCTCAACTAGGGCATGAGGAATAATAGTAGAGTGATTGATATACTGACACCATGGATGATGATAGAATGGGGGGCATTGAGTAGCGGGTGAACGAATTCCCTTGTTAGAGCATCAAGTGCATGGATGACCTGGTAGCTACTAACTCGACTCTGGAGGGGGTAGGGGATAGTATGGATGGAGGCTAAAATATGCAACACGAGAGAGGGAAAAAGAAATGAAGGATGGAGGATTTTGGTAGGAAACAAAGGGAACTCGGGACAGACTCCATGGATGCAATGATGACTCAACTCAGATCAGGGAAAATTTTAGGGGCTAATATTCGCAGGTGGGCTAATATTTCATGCTTTTTCCAAAAAAAAATATTCGCCAATTTCCATTTTTATAAAAAATGAATTCGCCCAAATTTTATATTATAAAATTAGTTTACCTTAAAAATCGCCAATATTATATATTGTCTAATATAAAATAATTTGAAATCTAAACATTTTTTAAAAAATTATGATTGAACATTTTAAAATTTGGATATTAGGGAGTAGTAATATTCGCCAAGTTTTATAAACTTTAAGATAAATTTACATCCTTAAAATTTTCCCTGACTCAAATGCTCTAAACAAGGGTGAGTCGATGATGCTGCCACATAGAACAGGCTTGGCGGGGACCATAAAAACGTGAGTAGAAGATGGTTACTCATGACGAAAATGAACACGAGCATGGAAAAGTATGAAGGCAAGGTGGTGCCCCAAGTACAAGTGTTGCAAGTGAATAAATTCAATTTTGAGAAGCAGTGAAGTGACCCTTCTTGGAAAAAATATGTCCGGGTGAAGTATCAAATCACCAAAAAACAAAATTTGGCTACCTAAAAGAAATAAAACGTGCATTTCGAGAGGGAAATGCTAAGGGTTATATTTCTTAAGATAGAGTGCATTCCGAGGATTAGGAAGAGGGTGGCCTTCGAAATCCTCTAGAAGGTATTCCCCTTTATCCAAATCCTTACTGATGATGTAAGGACCTAGACATAACTTTTCAAAATTCCCATGAACAAGGACATCATGAGCCTGTCCATACACTAGAACAAGGTCGCCTTTGTGAAAAGTACGAGGGTGGAATTTTTGGTCATATTGATCTTTGGTGCGCTTCTTAGCTGCTTCGATGGTTTGAAATGCAACACGATGGTCTTCGAAAGCACGCTCAAGCATGCTAAGTCTTTGTTCTAATGTTTCGATGTCAGGGAGAAGTTCGACGACTAAGTGAAGGGAAGGGATTTCGCACTCGATCGGTAGGACTGCCTTCTCGCCAAAAACAAGGTGTAAAGGAGTAAACCCAATGATGGTTTTAACAAAATTTATATAGGCCCATAAGGCAGGGAAGAGCATAAGGTGCCAACTGGTTTTGTGCTTATTCATCATCCACTGAAGCATAGTTTTAAGGATTTAATTTACCGCTTCAACTTGGCCATTACCTTGGGGGTAATAGGACGATGAATATTGGTGCTCAAATCCCAATAGAAAGGATAGCTCATGCCATATCTCATCTTCAAAATGTTTTCCATGGTCAGAGACCAATTGTTTTGGAACTCTGAATTGAGAGATAACATGGTTAAAGAAAAAGAGGGTTGTAGTAGCTGCCGTGTTGTTGAACGTTGGCATTGCCTCGGCCCATTTGGTGAAATAGTCAACCACCACGATGATATACCTGTGGTTACCAGGAGATGTAGGTCGACACTCCATAATTTTTATGGCCCACTTGTAGAAGGGAATAGCTGAGATTCCAGGATGGAGGGGAGCTGGAGGGGCTCGAGCCTTTGGGGTGAAATGTTGGCAATTTGAACAGTGTTTGACTGCTTCAATGCAATCACTGAAGAGAGAAGGCCAAAAATACCCAACGTGCATGATTTTATGGGTGGTAGTGAGAGCAGAGAGGTGGTCACCACAAGCGCCACTATGGCAAGCATTAAGGACTTTCTTAGCTTCATCGTGTGTGAGACAATGATGAAGGACAGTATATACACCGTGACGATAGAGGTTGTCACCAATGACAAGGTAGCAGGGGGCTTGGTGTTGGATACATCGTCGAGCATCACGATCAAGATGGAGGGTGAAATTTTGGGTTCGCAGATAAGTGAGGATGTCACCATACCAAGGATCATATAAAGTAATGGAAAAAAAATGTTCATCATGGAAATCATCACTAATTGGGCGATCCTGCGTACCGGTAGGTAATTCAGAAATGAGATTAGCGAGGGCTAAACCTTTATTACTCTTTGGTGTGACTAATTCAAGATCAAATTCCTGAAGGATAACAATCCAACATGCATACTTCCCATTTATGTTTCATCGATGCAATAGGAAGGCCATAGGGTTGGAATTTTTCATGACCTTTGTGGAATGCATGAGGATATAATGACGAAATTTTTTTACTAAGAACACAATAGCCAGTGCCAATTTCTCTTCATGTGAGTAGGATACAGGGGGGCCTACAAGGTTATTATTGACATAATAGATAACATGATCGATTTCTTTGTCATATTCCTGAATAAGGACCCCAACGACTGAATGGGTGGAGGCTGAGATGTATTAGATGAAATCCCTATCAAAGTCAGGGGGACGAATCAAGGGAGCGAAGGTGAGAGCATGTTTCAGGGCATCAAAAGACTCTTCAGCATAGTCATCCCAAGTGGATGGAATGTTAGATATGAGGAGTCTAAGGAACCCATGCGCAGTGGTGGCATAGTCAGGTATGAAGCGACGAAAGAAATTAGCTTTGCCTTGGAGCCTTTGTAACTAGTGTAAGGTACAAGGAATAGGAAGCTCAAGAATGGCTTGAAATTTCAGGGGGTCAAGCGTTATACCATATTTAGACACAATGAAGCCTAGAAGATGGCTAGTAGGAACACAAAAGACACACTTCAGTGGGTTGAGGTGAATATTATACTTGCAACATTGGAGAAAGACAATACGCAAATCATGGAGGTGTTGCGCTCGATGTTTAGAACAGGCATTGAGGTCATATAAATAAGCAAGGATAATATGTGCCAGGTCATGAAAAAAATATGACATGGCCCGATGAAAAGTGGCTCCAGCATTATTAAGGCCGAACGACATGACCCTATAAGCGAAGGTTCCCCACGGACTAATGAATGCAGTTTTAAGTTGATCAACATGACGGATAACAATCTAGTTGTATATGGAGAAACCATCCATGAAGGATAGAACCTCGTGCCCCACACACTCGTCAATGATTTGGTCCATTAATGGTGTGGGGAAGTTACCTTTAGGACAATATTTGGTTAGGTTGTGAAATTCAGTACAGACATAGATGGTGCCTTGTTTCTTGAGAACATGAACCAGATTGGACACCCAAGTGGTGTATTCAATGGGATAGATAAAACCAGCCTGCTTGAGCTTATCGATTTTGGCTTTGATAGCCTCTCAACTAGAAGGATTAATGGGCCTTAACTTCTGATGGATAGGATTGGCATCGAGCCATGTATCGATATGGTGTTCGACAATGGTGGGATCAAGTCCGAGCATTTCTAAATAGTACGAGGTGAAAACATCATGGAAATCCTTGAATAACTTAGTGTAAGCCTCTATTACTTCTGGGGTGAATTGGGCACCCAATGTAATGTTTTCTTCTACTCCTAATTTGTCAGAAATGTTAATTTTAATGGTAGGAGAGGTATTGGCCATATTTCCTTCTTTGAAAGCATCGGGTGCAGGGATGGGATTTCTAAACCAATCAACCTCATCGGGAATTAAGTCTTTTGTTTCCACAACATATTTGTCATGGGAATACTATGGGAGGAAGTATGCATGATGGTGCATATCATCCCATGGAAAGTCAAGGGCATTCATCGCTTCCATAATTTCTTCATCAGAATGGAAGATGGGGTGAATAGTGGAAGGGATAACACATGACGCAACAAAGCTACCTAAATCATCATCATGAGAAGAAAGGTTCACATGTGCATCGTCATGGGGGGTGACCGACAAACAAGTAGATGAGGGATCCACCGATGTTGAGCCCAGTGTGATCGTTGAAGGGAGGTCAGGAGAAATAGAAAGGGAAGTCCCAGAGGGGTATTCCACTGTAGATCTGATAGATGATGATAGGTAGAACATGTTGGTTGAAGGCATCATTATCTAGACATCGGGAGGGGGAATGTCAATTGGAGAAGATGTATCCTCTGGTTTTGCTGAAGAAAAGCTCACAAATAAGGGAGAGGTGGGCTTGTTGTGCTTGGCCTCGAATTGGCGAACCACTTCCAAAGAGGTGCAACAGTCTTCGAGGCAGGGATAAAGGTGAGTATAGTGGCCATGGAAATCACACAAACCACAAGGATGATTTGTGCGTAAAGAGTTGAGTTTCAGGGCTGAATCAGGTAAGTGACATGGATCTCTGGATATGAGACTCAGGAAACGCTTCATTGACCATGGACTTGAGATGAGGCAATTGAGGATAGGTATGGATGACATGAATGAAAACATGGCACAAAGCACATGAAGGGGTACGCTTTGGAGGATGAGAAGGAGAAGGGGTTGTCTGGGTAGCCTTTTCCTTAGGTGCCTTCTTGTGGGCTTTGTCCCCCTCACCCGAGGCTTTCACAATAGGATTAGGTTTCTGTTGAGGTGGATGAGGCACAGAAGCAAATGGAGGGGTCATGGCGACCGGTTGGACTGGGGTCAAAGTTGTATAAGGTTTGAGCTGACTAGGCGGGATATTGGCTGGGGGATCAATGTACTAGACTGGGATCCCCAGGGTCATGTTAGGAAGAGACAACGTAGCCATAACAGGTATTGAAAATACTCTGGGAGGGGGAGAAAGAAATATTATTTGACTGGAGGGGTAATGGCCAGGCGGGACAACTTCGAGATGGTTAAGGCCAGGGGAACCATTCCATGGGGATAGATAGGATCATGGACACTAGATAAAAATGAGGGGCCTTGAGGAGGGGGTCCTGAAGGCTAAGTCGAAGTACTAGGAGTAGGTTGCAGAGGGCGGGGCTGTTGGCTAGTCGAACCAGTCTGTTTGAGGTCAGACCGAGACGACATCATGATGTAAACATTATACAAGCTAGGGTCAGAGATGAGATGGGGGAGACCAAGGAATGAACCAAGTAAATAGGAATATTTATAGACTCCAGGTGAGACACTGGTCAGAGGTTCGACTATTTGTTTACTGGCCACCGAAGAGATAATGGACTCTGGAGAGGTCTGAGACTTCGGTTCGTAATATGTCAACTGATCGACGGTGATGATCTTTCCGTTATGATAAAATCACATCTTATGGTGGACTTCAGATGAGACAATATACATCGAATAAATGTAGCTATGAACCAATAGAATTTGTAGTCTAAGGGGGCATCAATGACTTTAATGTCAACAAAAATAGTCTTTCCCGCAAGAGTAATAGGACAATTGCAGAATATGCCAAGGAGCTGGGAAGAGTGGTCATCCCACGCACAGAGGGTGATAGTGGAAGGGGCTAACATAGGGGATCCAAGATGCTTCCAAACAGAAGCGTAAATCATGCAAGTGGATTCCCCCTCATCAATGATACAACGGGAGACATTGGCATTCGAGATCTTGATAGCGATTTGGAAGGCGACGAATGTTGGAAGGGGGGGATGTTCTGACTTGTCATTATCGAATACAATCAAAATATCATCTATAGGATCCACAATTCCCATAGCCGTTAGTAGAGATTTTCATTCTAAAGGGTCTATGAAACCATAGATTTTGGGTTTGGTCCCCAGTGGAGTCGCCAGTTGTTAGTGTCAATTATAATCTCAAGCATATGAAAAAAACTCACTTTAGCTGTGCATAACAAACAACCCTAACATCAAATGTGGCTATCAATTTCCTTATATCTGCAATTATTGATCAAAATAAATGCTACATAAATCCATATCTATGCAGTTAAAGACATTAAACAACAAATAATAAGCAAGAGTTGCACCATGCATCCAATGAACAAAACAATAATTTTAAATAATTTTTTGTATTATCACAGCTTGGAAGATGTAACCAATCTCCCTCAATGGGATGGGTTCTTGTATGTCCTCAGCACTTCATATCTAAGATCTCTCTTTCTTTATGGTGCAGAAAACCCAGACAAAAAACGAAACTCAAAGGGAGCTCACAAGCAAAAAGTAGAAAAATATGACAATGATGGGAGGATCAAAGTCAGACCAAAAGTATAGATAAAGAGTGATCTCTGGGCAACAAAAGATAGTGAATGAATGGAAAACCCTTCTATTTATAAAAAAAATATTGAGTTAGTCTAGATATTGGTGCGTAATTAAAATATTATTAACAAAATCTAGATCCAAATTTTATGGAATATTTTATTATTTTTATTGGAGGGAAAAAAGAATTTGAATTTGGTCAAATCCCTTTATTTAGAAATAATAAATAAATATATTATTTATTTATTATTTTAAGAATGTGGTTGAGTAATAATTAAACAAATAGTGATTTATTCAATTATTTATAAATGATTTAGTCAAATTTAACAAGGAATATTATTAAATAATGTTTTAAATAATTATTCTTAGAAAATAATAAGATAAATAATGATTGATCTAATTAATTTTTCTATTTTTGGTTAAATATGACCAGAAATATTAATTAAATAGTGGTTTAATTAATTTTCCCTTGAGGAAAACCAAACAAATAAGGATTTATTCAATTATTCCTCATGGGGTTTCTTGTTTAGACCAAGAACAACATAATAAATTATGGGTTATTAAGTTATTTTTCATAGTGAAAGAAATATTACTATGGTAAAATTGGTCTTACATGGTGTACTTTAGTCCATCTAATAGTAACAGGTTAGATGACCAAAAATTTGTGTAAGACCCATCACCATGTTTTTCCCAACACTCAACTTGGAACACATGTCCCATGACCTTGGTATTAATTTATTTACATGGAAAATCAACTAGGGGTTACAAATTTTTTTATTATGGATGGAATTACATGCTTGGTTCATTCGGAGGGCCTCTTTCAAGACCTAATATGGGGCCTTGACTCTTCAATACAATGACATCAAGTGCATTCTAGCCACGTTAATTTTTTCTGCGTGCAATAGTACACCAAACAATTATTTGGGATCCTGGGTTGGTTATTGAATGGGCATTGGTTGTTCTTGGTAGGAAGACTCTTGGGATCGGCTCGGCTAGCAAGAAGGTATCCTCAAGACCCAAGCATAGTGATGTTATGGGCATCAATGAAGGGGAAAACTTCACCTCTCTGGTAATTCAGATATTCCTCCATATTACAGTGGTTATTTTATATGCTTTGTTTGTGTGGATTCTTGGGAAATGCGAACATTGGTTATTTAACCCATGATCCTTTGGGGGGTGCCCAGGCGTGAGGGTTTTCTTTGGCTATCTTGTGTTAGTGGAATTTGTGAGGGTAATCATTTTTTACCAAGAGTAATAGTGTTTTTAAGGCACCTCGTGTTTCAATTTATCAATGCATGTCTAGATAGGGGTTGGTTAGAGAGGAGCCATTCTTGTAAAGGTAACTCAATAAGCGAGTGGTCTGCATTTTATTTAAATTATACTATTTTTTAAGAATTACATTAATATTTCATTCTTTGGACTTGTTTCTTCTCTTGGGGATTTGTTTCTCTAAATTTGGTCTTCACTCCAAGGCTCTAGGGAGACAAAAATGATGGGACTTTCCTCCTTTACATGTTCATCAAGGGGTTGCCTTCAGGGCGCAATATTAATTTGGGTTGGGTAGCCAATTGGAATTCTTTGGAATGTGTGGTGTGACCCCCTTGTCTTAAAGTCATAGTGCATGGAATACCAGCTACCTGTGGTGGACAAGGTGCGTCAGTGTGGGCATAGTTGACCGGGTGGT
This sequence comes from Pinus albicaulis, assembly GCA_034641835.2. Taxonomy (NCBI): domain Eukaryota; kingdom Viridiplantae; phylum Streptophyta; class Pinopsida; order Pinales; family Pinaceae; genus Pinus; species Pinus albicaulis. The sequence goes on from CM076574.1 coordinate 1,222,850,661, forward strand.
GGCCCTCAAGGCTAGCCTGGGCATCAGGCCGTCTCAATGGAAGTGTTGAATGAGGATGTGATGGGGGCATCAGACATACAGGACAAAATTGCTCATGTTTGGGCACAGTATTTAGGCCATGTGGAGAAACCTCCATTGTTAGCATCAATAAAAAATTGGTTGCAAGATATTCAGGCCAACCTTGATGTCATGTGTCAATAAAGGTATGAAAACTGAAATGAGATTATAGCTTAAGTTAATGACGTCCAATATAGTCAGGGATAAATTATAGAGCTTATTTCTTCTATGTGATTTAGCCAGCACCACAACAGTTAATGAATGGATGAGATTTAGGCACAACTGGCAGATTTTAACTATCATGTTCATGAAGGTCATGGCCCTCCTCCATCCCTAGGTTGTGGCCAAGCTCTGAATCCTCTCCCCTAATATAAAAATTGTAGGTTTCTTTTTGGAATTGTTTGTATTTTTGGTTATATGTCCTTTTTTCATTTTGGGCTCATGTATGAAACATAAATATATTCTATTTTTTTTCATTTTCATCGCTAACTAATCCAATTGGAGTGGAGCGGGGAGATGAGAGTTCCTATGGAATGTAATTTGTATGTTTTTTATAAATTAATAAAGTTTATTTTATCGACAAAAAAACAACTCCCAACATCCTCTCAAAGATAACTTAGTCTATATTGGCCCTTTCCTCATTGTCCAGTTGAAATTAAGAGACAACATTATGTTAGTGCAAGCAGCCTTGAATTTCGTTTTTCAAGCTAGTAGGTTTTAGATTTTAGGGTTTTATTATTTATTTTTATTTTTTTTCATTACGAATCTCTTTGAAATTCATGTGATTTCATAACTGACTTGAAATGAATTTCAATAGAATTTTAGATGAATTTCATGAAATTATCCATGTTCAAGTTTGACTAGTTTGTGTTTGGCTTAAGATTTGCAAACCTCATCAAATAAATTTAATCAATTTTTTTACTGATCCTAGGGACTTAGATTTATATTACAATGCATATTTAAATATTCTGTTATCACCAAAATCATACCTAATTGGCTGTTGATCAGACAACTTTAGTGTAACTATTTCAAACCAATCTTGTGACTGAGGCTTAGCCTCCTCAATCTGAGAGGGCTCTCTCAAGGTTTAATGATATGGAATAAAGATATAGATGGCTAACTCTATTTAGGAAATAAACTGGCTATGATGAATGTAGGTTGAAAGATCAGAGCTTAATACCATTGAGCTATGGATTCAGTGAAAGGGATCTCAATAACAAGGCTTTCCTGTGGAAGTTGAGGCTTCTAAATATTTCAATGAAATAGAAATACATACAAGAGTTTTTCAATATCTTGAGGTTCAAAGGAATTCAAAGTGTATGATACATGAATTCTGAGTAATGAGACATCAAGACATTGGAAGACAACTATTAAGAGAGACAAATAATGGTTTAATACTTAAAGGAAGTCAGAGCATGAAAAATCATGAGTTTTGAGTGATAAGAATTAATACATTGAAGAAAACCTTTCAAAATATAGGACAAAAGATCATTGAAATATAATAAGAATCTCATGTGAATAAAATTTGTGTTGTTACTATATATAGAAGAAACTCTGATAGCTTTACAATCAAATAGTCTTCTGAGATAACATATCCAACTTGATGAGTGTATATTGAAAGTAATATTAGTATGTAGGCATTGGCTTATGGAGTCAAAACTTTCAATGATTCAGTGAGTTACTTGACATGGAATATGAGGTTGTTCAGAGTTTCTAGAAGTAGGAAACACACAAATAAAACATGAATAGACATAGTCAATTCACATATAAAGGAAGTCAGAGCATCTCATAGATGAATTCTGAGTAATATAAGTGAAAAACATTGCAAGTGAGATACATAAGAGGTACAAATAGAATAGGAAAGCACTAAAAACTCCTTCAGAATCTCAAGTTGTTGAAGTAACAGATCTTTGTATCAGCTGAAACAGTACATTACAATAAGCTGCTATTTTGCCAAAAATATTCCAACCCTTGAAAAATTCGACCCAATGGCCTTTAATAGACCTCTTACATCATCATATGATCTGCCTCTAGGCTAGATACATCGAATTTATTTCCATTGACACCTTGCATAACAATAAAACATGAAATTTATTACAAAACGACACCTATCCTACTTGACAGTCCTATTTCAAAAAGGACTCAAACTCCTTATTACTATCTATAACAACCTTGTCCATTTGAAATTAAATTATTGACAAGTGTAACATCACATATTCGAATTTTGATAATGATATTTAGTTCTTCATGACCACTTTGCTGACCTCCACAAAAATAGGAAACAATACTCTTTTTTTTAGGCATAGCATCTTTTTCCTTCTTTGAACATTCTGACCATCATTTAATCTTCATTTCGTGGTCCTTGGCTGTTGGAAGTTAGCTTAACATATCCCATAACTCTTTCCTAGCCTCCAGAAATCCAAAAACGCTTCAAAAACTATTCAAAAGGCTATAATACGTTGCGTTATGAAAATACAGTAGTTTCATAGCACTTTTTGTAGCACTGCCATTTCAAGCCTTTATTCTCCAAAAACTTGACTCTTTCCTCTTCCATCATTTTAATCACCCTTCAAAAAATATTTCATATCAATTTCATCTCTTAACTCATCCTTTAGCACCTTAAATACTGATCAAAATAAGAAAAAAAGGAAGCTACAACAGTTTCATAGCGTTTTTCTGCTTTTTAAGCCTAGAGGCGCTACGAAACTACCGAGTATGCAGATTTTTCATAACATTTGTCAAATTAAAACTTTGGTTCTCAAAAACTTAGAATATAACCTTTCTTCATCATCTACAAACCATAAACCAACTTCATTTTAGTTTCCTTGAGGCATTTCTTCTTCATTATTTAAGACATCCTTACAGATTTTTCTTGTTTTTTCCTGAAAAATAGGTCTTGGAATAGAACCTATATCGCCTAATCCATGATGTAGTTTGAGAAACTAAAGGAGGTTTTTGTATACCATTATGTTTTTAATAAAAACCTCCCTTTGGTTTTTGAAACACATATCCTGTTGTCTAGAAACTGCATTTTCAAAACATGTGTAAAACAGGAAAACTCTGTTTCTGAAAATATGGCTTCAATGAAATCCTTGTATCTCCCAATTGATAACACCTGTGAGAAAATTGAGAGATCATTTTTTATTTTGGGTTGTGATGAAGACAAATGTCTTTCATAATTCCAAAACATGTTTGCATTTGGCCAGAAACGGAGCTTGAATTGACTGCTAAACAGTCATGTATAGGACAGTTTAGTAAGAGTAGTTTCGTAGCGCATTTTAATTTATCAATTTCTGCCACATCCTAATGAATTTGAAGAAATAGAGATATTTTTTGTAGTTAGTTCTGTCATGAAGAAAAACCTCTTTCATATTTCCAAAATTCGTTTTCAGTTGCTCAAAAACCGCCTTTGAAGTTAGTATAAACTGACAATGTTTCATTAAAGCTACGAAACTATTAGTCGGTTTCATAGCCTTTTCTTCATAGTGCTTTCTACCTGTTTTACATTGAGTGCACTACGAAAGTAGGGATTATTGGATAAAATGGAATTTTCGATACAAAAATCTTGAAAATTGAAATCAGTCAGAAAATGATGAGTGATGTGACATGAGGGAGTTTGAAAGTGAGTTGGTTTAGACCTTAAGGTAAGATTTAAACAAGAAAATTCAAAATTTCCCTTGACCAAGTAATGAGAAATGAATTATATGACCCTACCATTGACACATGAACCTCTAGGACTTTGTCAATTGATGCTTCATTTTTATGGGTGATAACAGTGGCTCCACTTGGGATGGTGTGCCCCTGTGGTACACTAAAGAACTTGTAGTTCTAGTGCTATCCATCTTATTGGAAATAAAAACTCTGAAATTTTTCCAAGTCTTCTTCAAACTCTTATGGCCTTCACCTCGGGCTTAAGCTTGATGATCACTACAGAAGAAACAAATCTGTACCTACTGAAAAGATGCTCAATCAACTTTGAGCTTATTCACACACTCCTACCTACCCTAACAGCTCCAATCTCCATTTTTAACTCAAGCAACATGAAACTTCCAATGAAGCCAGTCATTGATCTAATCTGACACTTGATCTTGTTGAGTGCACTTGAACCAACAGTAAGCATGATACTGAAATTACCAAGGCAACATAAGATGTATCTGATCTTCATAATGAAAATATAACTGGAAATTTGGATTGTAGAACTCTTCCATGTAGTCAGCTTTAGGATCAAAGAAAACATGATTTGTTTGATGCTTCTCATGACATTCTACAGCTTTGAAAAACTCATGTATGCTTTGCTCAGCCACACAATATTTAATTTGTGTGCTATAAAATTGCTATTCAAACTGATTTTCAAAAATAGTGTATTATTCCTCAATCTCAAAAGAGAAAGGAAGCAACACCCTCTCTTTGTGTTCTGGCATGGAAAGCTTTTTAAAAGAATGATCATGATCATGAAGACTATATGATTGAATTTGACCTTGTAAAACTTCTTCTCGACGTTCTTAGCAACTTCATCCAAAAATTGAATCTTATCTTTTGACTTGCATTCAAATTATTTTAGATAAGAAGACAAGGAAAAAGAAATTTTTTTATCTACTTCCTGATTAATATGATCATCATTCCATTGTTTAAAGCCTTGAATTGAGGGAGAGTCTACCACCAACTCTGTTCTGTCTATCCATTCTTCTAAAAACATAATCCAAAAATCTGCAAATGACTTAATAGATCTAACAGGAAATCTTTCAATCCACTGTTTACATTTTCCTTGAAATCAATCATAGAACAATATAATGCAAACATCTTCATGTTTGACTCTAGGAAGCTCAGTAAAGTCACAGAAATTTGATATATGCTTCAAAGTCAACCTCAAATCTTCTCCATTGAATTTTGGACCATTCCTTAAAAATATGCATCCTTGGGAAAATGATTTGGGAAACCATGAATTCCTGAAAAATCTATACATGCATACCTTGAAACAAGAATGGTAGCATATGAGCTCTTCATATGTCCAGTGGAATCACCATGAATCTATGAATTTTGAATTCTTCAACAATGGAGTCACCAAGGTAGTTGCAGCCTCAAATAGATTTTGATCTCCTGCTACCTTCAAGAGTTCAACTTCATAATTTTCGGGAGATGTATACCTTCATAATCACGGTAGACACACTAAAATGTTATCACAAAAATCGTACCTAATTGGCTGCTAATCAGACAAATTCAGTGTAATTATTTCAAAACAATATTGTGACTGAGGCATAGCCTCCTCAATCTGAGAGGGCTCTCTGTAGGGTTACTGATATGGAATAAAAATATATATGGCTAACTCTATTTAGGAAATAAACTGGTTATGATGAATGTAGGTTGAAAGATCAGAGCTTAATACCATTGGGCTATGGAGTCAGTGAAAGGGATCTCAATAACAAGACTTTCCTTGTGGAAGCTGAGGCTTGTAAATATTTCAACGAAAGAGCAAGACAAACAGGAGGTTTTAAATAGCTTGAGGTTCAAAGGAAGTTAGAGCGTATGATACACGAATTCTGAGTAATGAGACATCAAGACATTGGAAGAAAACTATTAAGAGAGATAAATCATGGCTTAACACTTAAAGGAAGTTAGAGCATGAACAATCATGAGTTCTGAGTAATAAGAATTAAGACATTGAAGAAAACCTTTCAAAATATAGGAAAATAACTCATTGAAATATAATAATAATCTTAGGTGAAGAAAATTTGTGTTGTTACTGTATATAGCAGAAACTCCGATAGTTTAACAATCAAATAGTCTTTTGAGATAACATCTCCAACCTGATGAGTGTAGATTGAAAATAATATCAATATGTAGGCATTTGATTATGGAGTCAAAACTTTCAGTGATTCAGTGATTTACTTGACATGGAAGTTGAGGCTGTTCAGAGTTTCTAGAAGTAGGACACACACAAATAAAACATGAATATCCACAGTCAATTCACATATAAAGGAAGTCAGAGCATCTCATAGATGAATTATGAGTAATATAAGTGAAAACCACTGCAAGTGAGATACATAAGAGGTACAAATAGAATAGGAAAGCACTAAAAACTCCTTCAGAACCTCAATTTGTTCAAGTAACAGATCGTTGTATTAGCTGAAACTGTCCATTACAATAATATGCTATTTTACCAAAAAATATTCCAACCCCCGACAAATTCGACCCAATAGCTTTTAATAGACCTCTTACATCATCATATTATCTGCCTCTAGGCTAGATACATCTAATTTCTGTCCATTGACACCTTGCATAACCATAAAACATGAAATTTATTACAAGAAGACACCTATCCTACTTGATAGTCCTATTTCAAAAAGGACTCAAACTCCTTATTACTATCTATAACAACCTTATCCATTTGAAATTACATAATTGACAAGTGTAACATCACATAGTCGAATTTGTATAATGATATTTAGTTCTTCATGACCACTTTGTTGAACTCCACAAAAATAGGAAACAATACCCTGTTTTTTAGGCATAGCATCTTTTTCCTTCTTTGAACATTCTGACCATCATTTAATCTTCATTTCGTGGTCCTTCGTTGTTGGAAGTTAGCTTAAAATATCCCATCACTCTTTCCTAGCCTCCATCTTTTCAAAACCGCTTCAAAAACTGTTCATAAGCCTATAATATGTTGCGCTACGAAAATACAGTAGTTTCGTAGCGCTTTTTGTAGCACTGCCATTTCAAGTCTTTATTCTCCAAAAACTTGACTCTTTCCTCTTGAATCATTTTAATCACCCTTAAACACATATTTCATAGCAATTTCAGCTCTTAAATCAGCCCTTAGCACCTTAAATATTGATCAAAAGAAGCAAAAAAGGCAGCTACAGTAGATTCGTAGCGCTTTTCTGCTTTTTAAGCCCAGAGGCACTACAAAACTACCGAGTATGCAGATTTTTCATAAAATTTGTCAAATGAAAATTGTGGTTGGTAAAAAACTCAGAATATAACCTGTCTTCATCATCTAAAAACCATAAAAACCATAAACCAACTTCATTTTAGTTTCCTTGAGGCATTTCTTCTTCATTATTTAAGACATCCTTGCAGATTTTTCCTGTTTTTTCTTGAAACATAGGTCTTTTAACAGAGCATATATCTCCTAATACATGATTTATTTTGTGAAACTGAAGGAGGTTTTTGTATGCCATTATGTCCTTAATACAAACCTCTCTTTTTTGTTTGAAACATATCTCCTGCTGTCCAGAAACTGCATTTTGAAAACATGTATAAAACAGGAAAACTCAGTTTCTGAAAATACGGCTTCAATGAAATCCTTGTATCTCCCAACGAATAACACATGTGATAAAATTGAGAGAGGTGTATGTATCTGGGGTGATGGGGAAGACAAACCTCTTTCAGAATTCCAAAAAACTTCTTCAGTTGGCCAAAAACTGAACTTTAAGTTGACTTCTAAAAAGTCATGTACAGGATAGTTTAGTAACAACAATTTCATAATGCATTTTAATTTATCAATGTTTTCCACCTCATAATTAATTTGAAGAAACTGAGAAAGGTTTTTTTATTTATGTCTGTTATGAAGAAAAACCTCTTTCATATTTCCAAAATTCATTTTCAGTTGCTCAAAAACCGCCTTTGAAGTTGACTGCTCCAAACCAGAAAACAGAGAAATGCTTCACATTCGCTACGAAACTATTAGTCAGTTTCATAGCGCTTTCTGCCTATTTTACACTGAATGTGCTACGAAAATATGGATTCTTGGCTAAAATGGAATTTTTAGTACAAAAATCTTGAAATTTGAAATCAGTCAGAAAATGATGAGTGATGTGACATGAGGGTGTTTGAAAGTGAGTGAGTTTTGACCTAATTAGGGTAAGATTTAAACAAGAAAAATTCAAAATTTCCCTTGACCAAGTAATTAGAAATGAATTATATGACCCTACCATGAACACATGAACCTCTAGGACTTTGTCAACTGATGCTTCATTTTTATGAGTGATAACATATTCCACCAAATAAAATTTCACAGTTTATTGAAAAATTATTATATTTAATTTAAATTTGAATAATATTTAAAAATAGAATTAATAAATTACTATAATTGGCCATTATCCATCACTTACCATCCAAATTTTTCCATTTCAACACTCAACAATAGACAATGGAGTTGTTAGATAATATTGTGGAATGGATAAGATATTTTAGGAGCGAGATTGTGGTGGTAACATGACGCTTATCCAACTCTAATACCATTTTCACATAGATCCAACTCTGATACCACTTGATGTTGGCAATTAGGTTTGACTATCGCCTATTGTTTCCTTCATGATCATGCCCCAGGCTTGCTCCACTTAGGATAAATCAATACTATGGCTCATATTTTACTCCACACAATGCTCCCAAGTACAGTCCTCCAACTACACAAGGTCTTATCAATTCCCGACCTTTCCCCATGCAAAATATCATGCTCGAGCTTTTTTTTTTTTAGCTCCTTGGGCTTCACTCTTCAACAACCTCACACTCTCGATGCTGATCCTACCTCCATGTGACTAGACACTCAGCTCTTTTTTAAATTTCGTGACAAAAATTAACATGATACTTAGCTCTTTTTCTAATTCCCTTATCTTGACAAAGTGAAAATAATTAACTCGACAATTGGATCTTTTTTAAATGCCCTTATCTTGGAAAAGTGACAAAAATTAATGGAAATTTGATCATATGTTGGTATGTTACTTGATGGGACCATCCCACACTCCCCCACCGAACACTTCACCATTACCTCAATAATTCCTTTGTGGGAGGTGGTTGTGATATAAATTGAAGGTTGGTTCTTGTCTTTTGATCTCACTATTTTATGGGCCTGCTAACTCCTTTGTGGGTGCTCATAACAACTCTAATATCTCACTTCACCATCAGTCTTGGCATGCATTGTGTCACGATCCTATACTTGTGGTGTGCCTTCAACCACATCTAGCGGGTGCGACACTACCACACTTTTTATTTTTAATAATACTTAAGTGTATAGACTACGCCTTACACAACACTTAGTTAATTTTCTTCTTCAAGTGTTTATCAATATGCAGTGGAAATAAGCATAAACCATAAACATCAATTCACCATGTAAGTACTCCCATGCATACTCGGGAGGGGAAAATCCATTAATAAATGAGTCTACCCAATATAATGCTTTTATAAATAAAAATACATCAATGCCAAATATTCGGATTCAATAATTTAAGGATGGATACTTTCCTTTTTATAAATTACAACTTTACAAATTTTTGCACACAACCATTCATGAGTTGACCCCGATGCGTGCTTCTTAGTCATGATCATTCACGAGTTGACCCGCTACAAGCACCTGGTTCATTAACTGCATGAGCTTACCTGCTGTCGGTTCAGGTCACTCAATGGTCACCTGTTGAATGACCTCTGTGCACATGATGACCCTGATGTACTATTCCTAGGCATGCTCCATAATACTTCTAAATTTCCAAACTTCGTAATTGTCCACTAGTTTCCTCTTTCTGTAGTCGAGTTACATTGCTGGCGCTATGGGTCACTACACAATATAGAGTGCTCTCTAATTTTACCTAAATCACCCAAGTCTGTGATAGTCATGGGCACCTTAGCTACGTTGCGGTGACCTGGCTGTTACAAAACATAGAAGCCCCTTATTCCTTTATGTCAGCTAATTTTGGTACTTCCTCTCAGTGGCCCGCCTTTAGCCTTTGTCCTATGCTTTCCCTTCACCATTTTTGTAACTCTTAACTCTTGGTTAAGTTTCATTGATTTCATTGATGCCTTTTTGAACCTCCACCGTCGTGTATTAATACATTCATTCGTGGTCCCATTCAACTGACGGGTCATGACTCTACATGAGTCAGACCACTCTAATATAGGTCCAATATGCAAACTTTTATTAATTGTCAGCATTTCCACAATATAAATGACCACAGAAATATTTTTTGATCGCAATGTGTTACTCGCCTATTGGTCACTTGGGTCACCTAGGTCGGCTCAGCCACCTCCACCCGACATACCTAGCTTGCCTATTCGCTATTCCACTAGTGTGCCCATTCACCGAATGCACTCTCCATCACATGACTTGTCTGCTACTATGCACACTCACCCGTTATGTGCGCGCACCCACCCAGTCCCACTCACTACGCTCACCATCTGCATGACTTCGTCCGCCACTACAAGACTCGCCTAAGTAGTGGGCACTCGCCAACGCTGCGTTTCATCACACATGTGCCCAAGTTGGTTAGTATGGGTGCCTGTCACACATGGGTGTGCCTGCTATAACTCAGTCATACATTGCCAAGTGTTGACTTGTGTCATCGCACATGCCTGAGTTAGCCAACATGGGCGTCTATTGCACATGGGCGCGCCCACTATAATTCGATCGCACGTCTACAAAACTCAAGGTCCTGACATTCTCCACCACTCTAAAAATGTTTTCCTCAAAAAAACCATCACATCATCGCAAAGTGTCGTTGGCTCCAACATACACATGCTATTGCCACCAACTCTTCCATATCCCTCTAAATGTGTAAAATATCATGTCACCATCCAGATTTGATCACCTTGACCTACTCCATGTGATGAATTAGTCTAAAAATAAAATAAAAAAATCATGTGTTGAATCCCCCTATGATGGTGATTAGTTGGGTGGAAATCAAACCATAACATCACCTCCACAAGAACTCATGCTCCCTACATCATCATGAATGTCAAAACATCATACTTCCAATTTCTCATCTCACTGCATGACTTGCTCATAATGTCAAGACGACCGACTGCCCTGAGCATGAGATAATGAGCCTCATCCCGATGTTAGTCTAAGAAGAGGGGGAGGATGTGAAGACTAAATTCTCTCCCTCATCCTTAGCTAATAGCTCAATCCACCTATCTGGATCTTCCTCCTCCAATATCTGCATGTATGCTTCCTGTCTTTCATCCTGAATTTTCGGGTTTGCGTCATCTTTCTTTTCCATTGCCTCTAGCCTTCATTTTAATTCCAAGATGCTATCAAAAATCGTTCTAACAACATGTTCTTTCTCCTTGAGTTGTGCCTCTACAATAGTCAAACTCTCATGGAGTTATTCATCCCATTTCATGTCTACAACATTCATAGCTTTCAATTTACATCCAGCTGAATCAACTTCCACGGTAGGAACACCTGTAGGATCATCCTCCCGTTCATCATAAATGAACACTTTCTTCACATGTGGAACCATCATAACTTCTAATTGATTAATAAATTCCATCCCAAGTATAGCTTCAAAGTCATCAAACTGCACAACCATGAAGTCAATATCTCCATGCCAATCTCCTACATGTATTGGTGTCTTTTTAGTAATACCAATAACATGATATGGGGGAGAGTTCATTGCTTTCAACCGAGCTTGGATTGGCTTGAAATTCAATCCAAATTTCCTAGGCATCCTTCCCCAATGAAGTTGTGATTTTCACCTCTATCAACTAGGGTGAGTTGTGTGCCCTACCCAATCTTCAGGTTCACATACTCAAGTATTTTCCTCTCAGCTTCGAGCCTAGGTACAGCTTCTACAGCTACCACATCTCCCAATATATGCATTTTTACAACCGTTGGTTCCTCTTTTTTATTCCTTTTCACATTTTGGTGTCACTTCCAACTTCGGTCTTGAAGGAAAATTCTTCACCGCATGGTCTTCTCCGCACAACCAAAATTTCAAGAAATTTTTCATCTTGTTGGAAATACTGAGAGGTGGGGTGGATCAATATTTCTGATCAATTATAAATTTTTAAATCCTTTCAGAGCATTATTTAATTCTTGATTTTTATCCAGTAACAACAGTAAACAATAGAACACAATAGGCACACAAATTTTAGGTGGAAAACCCCATCCGCGTCAAAACCCACCAAACATTTTTCTAATAATTTTTTTAATCTTCAGCCCCAACTGAAATAAAAGATACTACTTCATAGAATTCTAGAAAAAAATTCTTCTCCAACTCCCAATAGAAGGACGCTCCAATTCCCTGGTTTCATTAGTAGTCAACTGAATGGATGCCCCGACATCCTAGACCAACCTACCACACTAAATTTTTGACAGTGTCCAACATATAGTTGACTTCATGCTCCAACCTAACACCTCACTGCCACCCTATAATGATTATAAATAAGACAAGAGTGTGGAATCTCATAATAGGGACAATGATCCATGATAAAATATGATTCACAATGATTTTATTGAACTAGACCAATCACCCAATCACACTATGACTTGCAACCCAACCATAAAATTATCCAACAATGACACTTATACCTCCCAACAATGACTCTCCAACTCTAGGAAGATTTAAAATAGCTGCATTACCATCCAATGAGCCATATATTAATTTTACATTCAATGTTAACCAAAACATGAGGAGATCCATACATTATTACAACCATGAATCTCACTCATAACTAGCATATAGCCTGTTAGGGTCATATATTTCATAGGATCTCAAGGGGATTGAGTATTTCATATTTGTAACTTTACACTATAAATAATTTTCAATATGAAAATAATTTCCAAAAAAAGTATATATAAAATAAAATCAAAAGAGGGTATGTCAAAAAGAAAATGAATATGAAGAATAAATTAGTTTCCTTTATGTCAAAATCTAATAAGGTTGTGTGCAGCTTGTCTTAAAATTCCACAATGACTAGATTTTTGTTCCAATCATACAGCGTAATCATGATGGAACAATTCTAAATTTCATGTTAATTACGTTAGTGAATAAATATTTGCCAAACAAATTAATCTTGGAAAATCAGTAGTTAGGTAGAAAATGAAATTGATTCAACACTCTAATCTAAATCAATAGGAGAAATAAGTGATAGAGTAGGTTAGATTTATATAAAAAATAATAATAATAAGGCTATGTGGGTTTGCTAGCATAAATGCACCTTTTAGTGTCAAAATATTCATTCTACCATCAGTGATCAAAATTACTCTTTTTATATTCATTTTAGGGGTCCCACTCATAATTTTTTTATCATTCCATTAGGTCATGCAAAAAATGATTCATTGATGGTAGCCCTAGTCATAAAACCTCACTCTCCCTCAAAATTTCACATTTGCTAACTCACCTTCATGTCTTGCTAAGCATTAAAACACTTTTTAAATGCTTATTTCACTATGTCTTATGTTAGTCAAAGTCAACCATGGAATCAGGTCATTCAAGGTCCTAGTAGGTCATTAGGTTTCATTGTTCAAGGTCCAAAATGCATCATTTTATCTCAATAAATTCAGTAAAAGGTGTGAGAGTGACTCAATAAACACTTCATTATTATTTGCAGAATATTATCAGCATGTAAATATCATTTTCAAAATTGTAATTTTGGTTTTAAAGTATGATTTTCATACTCAAATGTAATTTTATTCAAAAAACAGAGTTTTAATTTATTTCATTTTTATGTAATTTTATGCTTCCTGTATGTAATAATATTTGTCCCTAGCTTCCAACTCAAATGACATATGCCAAACTCAAATGAAAGTGCCAAACACTAGCAAAATCATCCTGCAAGAAAGAAAAAACAGATGAAAGGGTAATCAACAAAATTTTTCAAAAAAAAGTGAAATGAGACATTAGAAAAGTCAGTTTTTCAATTAAAATTCAAATTCACTTGGCTATTTATAACTCATTGACATCAATTAAAATTCATTTTTATCCTCCAAACATCAAGCAAGCACTCTAAGAGACCAAAAATTCAAATTTCTAAGCGAAATTGGCAAAAGAGTTGAGTTCAGGGCGCAAATACTCATCAGCGGGCACAAATGTGTAGGCAAGGGTGCAAATAACCAATTGTTGGGTACCAAATCTATACACTTTTCTCTCCCATTTTCACCGACCTTTCTATCTCTTTGTATAATTAATTTTTCTAAAACACACAAGGTAAACCCCTTGCCATTTTCTTATATGGAATATTTAATTAATGAAGTAATAGTCGTGGAGGTTTTACCTTTGCAAGTATTAACTCCATTATTTCCATAGATTTGGCAAAGTAAAAGGAACTACGTTTGCAAGCCATGAAGCAACTCTGAATTCTCAGCGCCATCTCAGCATGCTTCAACAGTGCAACAGATTCCCACTTACCCAGCTCTATTTCAGGCTTTTCATGGTTTCCTTTCTACAACTAGGTTGTTGTTGTAATAGATGTATAATTGTAGATATTTAGTTTTTAGAGGAAAATTACGATTCCCTGAAAATTTTGTATAAAAAGGGCCTCAAAGTTGTGAGTTGGGATTAAGCAGAAAGAACATATATTGTAATAGAATTTCCTTTAATCATTTGAATACAGTGTTTTTTTGTTATATTTGTGAGCTGTGAGCTTGCCGCAACCCTGATCACAGAGTTGGGCTCACTCTTCTGATCAAGTGCTGCATTATTTTCCTGTTTTTTATTTCATATTTTCGTTCATCATTGTAACTGTTGTTCTGGTATGATTCTACAATCCATCTTTAATTATTGTTACAATAGTTTTCTTTCTTTCACTGATTAAGCCGTGATTCAATAGCAGGTTATGTTATTGCTCTTCCATATACTATGTGCGTTAGTATTGAAATAACTAATGCACCTGGATTGATAATTTATGCAGAAAAAGGGTTTGAATATTGTTAATATATGGACACCAACATTTTGGCATCGCTGCTAGGGAAGGCTAACAAGGTGCAAGAACATGATCTGCAATTGATCTAATGGTCGATCTCTCATCTTAGGAAGAGAATTTATTTCCCTGATCCAAGTCCTTAGCATAGTGTTATGTTTTCTTGCTTTTTATTGTCTTTTTGTAGAACTGATCTCTCGTCTTGGGGAGGTAATTTGTTACCCTGCTCCAAGTCCTAAGCGTAGTATTCTTCTTTTCTGCTTAGTGATTATTTTCTAAACGGCCAACTTATCGTCCTGGCGAGGGTATTTGATCACCCTACTTTAGGTCCTGAACTTTGATTTTCTTTTTGAACCTACTCTCTCATCTCGGGTAGGAAAACTATCTATCCTGCTCCAAGTCTTGAGCACTTCTATTATTTTAATGAATTCTCCCCACCAAATTGTATGAACAAAGATTTGAATAAGAGGGGCAAAGGAAGACCCCCAAAGAAAGGAATGGATCTGGGAAGGAAGACATATCTCAAAGAGATCATCACAAAGGTTGAATTTGAGGCATCTTCTCATGTTGCTGTCAGGGTAAGGGTTTAGACGAAGTCTGAAGGGTAGTCGATTGAGCAACGAGTGCCATCCATGGTACCAGAGGAAATTATTTCGACAGCGGAAGGAGTAATAAATAAGATACTGGTGGAGGAGATTCCCCTGCTTCCAGGAGAAGCGGAATAAATATCATGCAGAGGGTCAGAAGAACTACGCAATTCCAACTGGGAAGAAGAACCCTCGAAGGGGTTTGCATCACCACAAGACCAAGGGAGTGATGTGAAACCTCTTGCAGTTGAATTGAGTAATTAAAATTGGGAAGAAGAGCTCCTAAAGGATTTCGCTTCACCATGAGATCAAGGGAGTGCTGTGAAACCCCCTATAGTCGAATCACCCCATGTACTAGTTGCAGAACCAGTTGAAATCCCAGGTGATTATTGGAGGATATTCATGGCAGCTACAAGTTCTTCTATTGACTTTCCAATTGGAAACATTATAGGTGATGCACCAATGAAGCCTATTCCTTTATCGACTCTACCTAATTTTCATGGTCTTTCTTTTGAAGACCCTGATATATTCCTCTTTGAATTTGACATTTTTTGTCGAGGGTATGATTATATCGCCGATGCTTAGAAGCTAAAAATATTTCTTGCTACCTTAAAAGGGACAGCCCTACGATGGTTCATGGGTTTAGGAGGAAAGACTATTTCCTCATGGGATGCAATGAAGGAAGTATTTTTTGAGAAATACCAAGATTACTGTAAATATCATGACATCAAAGAGGAAATTTTTAAGTTTGTGCAGAAAGAGGATGAGGACATGGAAGATTGTGTGGAACGATTCAAATATATACTACAGAGATCAGGCCATAGTAACCTGGATAAAGATATTTTGAAAATCATCCTTCTCCAGGCACTTAGGGAAGATTCCCTGCAACTTTTGAACATAGTAGGAAAGGGGGATGTTTCAAAAGAAGACTTCAACACTATCTATGATTTATGCATTCAGTATTCATGGAGGGCTGCAAGGAGTGGACAACGAATTTGATCATTAAATACTTCTGGTGGAGGGGTTACAAAGGCAGAAATTGGAAACCTATTGGATAACTTAAGGACTGATATCCTAAGCACATTATCCACCCAGATGGACACTCTGCAAGTGAAACAGAAATAAATAGATATGGAGAAGACTATGGCTATGTTCTATCCACAATGCAGAAAGAAGCATCTGTTGAAAGAATGCCTATTAAACACAATGGAAGTGTGCGCAATTGTGAACAGACCCATGCAACCAGCTCATGCCCTTCCTTTCCAGGAATGAAGGCAGTTTTTCAAGGGGAAAGTGAGAAAATTTGGTAGATCAATTGTACTTTATGGGACCGAAAAAGCCATGGCAACCTCGACCATCAGCTATGAATCCAGGTATGCCTCAGGACCCATATTATTATTTTAATAATTTTGATATGGGTCCTCAGTATGTACCCTTTTCACTGATGTGGTCTCAGTATCAATACCCCCCCCCCTTGAAATAATGGGCTCCCTAGAAGAGTACGTATCCTTCATGGCATCAAAACTGGCGTAGACCCTCTCCTATTGGGAAATTTCCCCAATATATACCTCAACAACAACTTCATTTTCCCTCTAATGTACCTCCAAGCAACCCATCCCTTCAACCCCATCTTCCTATCCAGCCCAATACGAATATTAATAATAAAGGGGTCCAACAAACAGACACTCCTAAGCTTCCATCATATAGCATTTCTACCACAAGACTTAATGGGATGAACTTACGATCTGAGTGGGTAGTAAATGCTCCGACTTCACCTTTTATCATAGAGCATATTGACAGTGAAGTTGTAGAACAAGAACAGAGAATATTTGGAGATAAACCAGACCAAAAAATGATAAATCAAACACCTCCCCAACCTATTCTTAACCAGGGTCATCCAATTACTCCACCATATCCTAAAATATTGACCCTAAATAAACAAAACCCTCAAGTAGAGTTCGACTTCTTGGGGGAATTGAAAAATATTTTTTGTCAAAATAACCCTCCTCCAAGCTATGAGGGATGTACCTGTATATGCAAAAACTCTCAAAGGTTACTGCTCTAAAAAAATTGGGAGGAAACCAAGGGATCTGTTAACCATTCATGTGATGGGTATACTGTCTGACATCATGCTAGGAAATACCATGCCTGTAAAATATGGGACCCAGGGAACCCAATTCTAATAGCACAAATTAATGGGGTTGAAATCCCGAATGTACTGGCAGATTTGGGTACTGCCATCAATATCATTACCTCTAAAACAATGAATGCATTAGGTCTCGAAAAAATTAAGCCAACCCGTACTATCTTGGAATTAGAAGATAGGTCTACAATTAAACCGGTAAGAAAGTTGGAAAATGTGACTACTTCGGTAGACTCATGGCATTATCCCGTAGACCTCCTTGTATTAGAGACATGATCCTCAACTGGTGTTCATCCATTGATCTTGGGAATACCTTGGATCGCAACCTAGATGCCTATATCAAGTGTCGATCTGGACATATGATTATATCAAATGGGATGGTTACAAAGAACCTTACTCTCTACCCCCCTACGGAACCTAGCCCATCTGAAAAACTATTAGCCAAACAGAAACCTCTACCAGTAGAAGAGTCAAAACCTGAAAATGAAGAACTTATACCATTCCTCACCATTGGGCAGACCCTTCAATTCAAAACAGAAACTAAGGATGATGCCATTAACACTTTTATTAATGATCCTGGTTCTGTTTCTAATTCAACTCGTCAAGTTTTAGAGTCTGTTATGAGCTATGAAACATACGAAAACATCAAATTAGAAGATGAAATTGAATAAATTCCTGTAACTTCATCCCATGATAGTATTTCGATCGCAATTGAACCGGGGAAGACACTCAATATCAACCCAAACCTGTCAGAATCCCAAACAAAGCAGCTTTTAAAAGTCCTTCAAGATCATCAGGAAGCTTTTTCCTGGGATTATACCGACATGAAGGGGATTCGTGCTAACTTATGTACTCATCATATTTATATTAAGGAATATTCCCCCCCTGTGAGACAACCCCAATGGAGAATGAATCCTGTTCTAAATAACATTGTCAAGGAAGAATTGCAGAAATTATTGGATGTAGGTTTCATTTACCCCATCTCAGATAGCCAATGGGTGTCTCCGCTGGTTATTGTTCCCAAATAGAATGGTTAATGGTGGATCTATGCATATTATAGGGAGCTAAACAAGGCAACTCAAAAAGACCATTTCCCTTTGCCATTCATTGACCAAGTCCTGGATACCTTGGATGGGAAGAAGTTTTTTTCCTTCCTCGATGGGTTTAGCGGGTATAACCAAACTCAGATAGCCCTGGAAGACCAAGATAAAATAACTTTCACATGCCCATGGGGGACCTTTCCAAACAGGGTCCTCCCATTTTTCCTGTGTAATGCACCTGCAACCTTCCAGAGGGAAATTTTGGGAATTTTTCCTGATTTTGTCGATGACAGCGTTGAAATCTATATGGATGATTTTACCCCATATGGAAACTCATTTGAGGAAGGGTTGTCAAATTTGGAAAAAGTACTAAAAATATGTAAACAGACCCATGTATCTTTGAGTACATTCAAATGCCATATGATCAGGGAAGAAGGAATAGTATTGGGACATTTTCTCTCAGCTGCTAGAATCCGAGTTGATCGGGCTAAGGTAGAGGTAATATTGCACTTCCCGGTACCCAAGACACACACACAGGTACATATATTTATTGGTTGTGTTGGTTATTACAGACGGTTTATAGAAAACTTTGCTAAGGTAGCACATACACTTTTTCAATTACTAACAAAAGATGTGGAATTTTTGTGGACAGATGACTTTGAAGCAGCTTTTGTGAAAATCAAGGGACTGGTTTGCAAAGCTCCAATCCTTCGAGGACCTGATTGGGCATTTCCATTTCACATACATGTTGATGCATCTCAGACAGCAGTAAGAGCACTCTGAGGACATCAGGTAGACAAAACACCATATGCAATTTACTATGTCAACAAGAATTTAATTCCTGGTTGTCATCTATGCTATCAACAAGTTCCAGCATTACATCACCAGGTATCCTCCCTTTGTACATATTGATCATGCAGCAATAAAGTATTTGATGAATAAACCTATCACTCTTGGTCAGGTTACAAGATGGTTTCTATTGCTGCAAGAATTTGATATCACAATAGTAGACAAACCAGGAAAAGATAATGTAGTTTCTGATTTTCTTTCTAGAATGGATAACAATGATGAATGCACACCTATAGAAGATAGTATTCCCAATGAGCATCTTTTTGAAATTTATACTAACCCTCTGTGGTATGCAGATATTTCTAACTATATTTCTACAGGGAAGGTTCCTAATCATTTTTCATACAGGGAACAGCGAAAAATTGTTCATCACAGTGCCCGATATTCCTGGATGGAAGGGTACCTCTTTTGTATATGAGATGATAAGTAGATTCGGCACTACATATCTGAGGATGATATTTATGAAGTGTTGAAGGCTGCCCATGATGGCCCTTGTGGGGGGAATTTTGCATATAAAATAATAACAATAAGGTGCTACAAATGGGATATTACTAGCCTTCTATCTTTTGGGATGTGTGAAATTATGTCCGAAGGTGTGATAGTTTCCAACGCATGGGGCAGCTCAACAGAGCTGATGAAATGCCTTTGCAGCCACAGGTAGTCCTTGAACCTTTTGAGAAATGGGCTATCTATTTCGTTGGACCCTTAAAACCACCCTCCCAGCAAAAGGTTCACATTTTGGTCTGCATTGATTATGTGACTAAGTGGGTAGAAGCCAAAGTTGTTGCAAAAGCAACAGAACAGGTGGTTTCAGAATTTCTATTTGAAGAATTGTTTTCTTGTTACGGTACTATGAGGGAGATTGTTTCAGATGGAGGAGCACAATTTACATCACACATGATAGCAAAGTTTATGCAGAAATATGGGGTCAATCACAGGGTGACATCTCCATACCACCCCCAGGCGAATGGACAAGTAGAAAGCACAAACAAGATATTAGAAAATATATTGAAAGAAATGGTAGCATACCATTGTTGAGATTGGGCTCAGAAGCTTCCTGAAGCTCTCTGGGCATATAGAACAACATGGTAGAACAAAACTAGGTTCTCACCATTTGATTTGGTTTATGGGAAGTCCCTATTGTTTTCGATAGAATTTGAAATCAGTACGCTCATAACAACTCTTGAAGTTGGTTTGGATCTGTCAGATGCCCAAAAACAACGACTGGCTCAGCTTAATGAACTATATGAAATCCGTTCAATGGTTGTCCAGAGGACTACTACTATTCAACAACAGAGGATGAAATGGCACGATAAGTTTATCAAAAACAAGGTGTTGCATAGGGGAGACTGGGAATTACTTTATGACTCTCGTTTTAAATATTTTAAGGGAAAGCTTTGCAGCTGGAATGGACCTTATGAGGTGGATGCTGGCTTTGATAATGGAATAGTCAGGCTAGTTAAAATTGATGATACATGTGCTTCTTTCATAGCAAATGGACATCGCCTGAGATTATACCACTGTCCAGCCTCTAAGGATGCTTTCATCAAATATCTCTCTGAGAAATCTAGTTTGAAGGTTATCAACGCAGAGAACTCTTCCTCTGCATCCTCACTCTAATATATATATATATATATATATATAATTCTGTTACTATTTATTTATTGTCTTTCTGCGGGAGTTACTACTAAGGAGTAGTGTTTTAGAGCTTGAAAAATTTCTAAGTATCGATGATGTTACTCCTTGGATGCTTCTACTCACGATGTTGTTACTTGATTGTTGCTACTCATGATGTTGTTACTCGGTTGATGCTACTCATGATGTCTTTACTCCTTTGTTGCTGCTACTCGATGTTGTTACTCCTTGGATGCAGCTATTCATGATGTTGTTATTTGGTTGCTGCTACTCATGATGTCGTTACTCGGTTACTGCTACTCGCAATGCTGTTAGTCTATATGTTGTTACTCCGGATGTTGCTACTCATGATGCTATTACTCCAGATGCTACTAATCATGGTGTTGCTACTCAATGTTGTTACTCCATATGTTGTTACACCAGATGCTACTACTCGTGATGATGTTACTTCAGATTTTGTTAGTCTGGATGCTGCTACTCATGATGTTGTTACTCTAATGTATGTCATTACTCCGGATGCTGTTACTCTGGATGCTACTACTCGTGATGTTGTTACTCAATGTTGTTACTCCAGGATGCTACTACTCGCAATGTTGTTACTCTAGATGCTACTACTCGTAATGATGTTACTCCATATGCTGCTAATCCTCGATGTTGTTACTCCATTCGCATCATTACTGTGCCATTATTTTACCAACCGTCACTTCCTCTAGGTAGGCCGCCAAGTATGTCTCCATTTGACTCTTATGGATTTAATTAAATATTCCATGGAAAATACATTGATGCCGCGAACGGCTACTTTTAAGTTGGGGGGGGGGGGGGGGTTGTCATAACTAAATGACAGCGTAATGATGATTACGAAAGTCATTATCAGAACTTCGTGTGATGGTACACCCTATGATCCTTACCATATTCTGTATAATCATTAAGGATGTATTGGAATTCGTAACATGCATATGATATGAATTGATTAGTCCTTTCCACCTCATAAGAAATAATTACTCTTTCATTCACTACACTTACCATATTTTTCCATGATTTTCTTGGTTTCCCGAGAATCACCATCCATATTTACCGTTATTACCCTCATTTTTCACCATTCTTTTTTTCTAAATTTGATACCCACCACTCTTTTCAATAGTCTATTGTTCCAAAGTGTTGTTACAGTCTCTACATGATGGGAAGATGGGCTGTGCAGAATGAACCTGAAAACACAGTCTTAGTCCGTAGTAATCCAGATGTGTGGCAAGTTTTTCTCAATGCAAGATGGGATATCTACTTGGATAGATTGTAGCGGTTTGACAAGCGAATCACAATGGATTTTGTGCTTAATTTGAATGAGAATTGCTCACGGGTCAGAGGATTAGAAATTCCCGTCACAGAAGAAGTAATTGTAGAAGTTAGCGGGCTAAGACAACAAGGGAAACAATGGTTTTCTCGGAGAATTCCCCTCCCGAAGTTTCCCGAACTGTTTCTGCAGGAAGGAGAAAGTGTTGTTTAATATGGGAGAGGATATGAGTGCAAATATATACCATATCCATGGAACAAAGTAGCAGGTTTTGTAATGAAATACATAACCTGCAAAGGATGGGCCACAACTCTGTTCAAATATCATTTCAAAATCTTGATTCACCTTCGATTTCCGGAGGCCCAGGTTCATTTCTTAAACATGCCTTTATTTCTATTAAAACAACTTCAACACATGGCACATCCCACTCGGCGTTCGTGCCAGATGCAGGTAGTTCTATCCAATCATGGATTGGTTCGGTTATTGGGCGTGCATGCAATAGTTCGATTTCAAGTTTCTTGGTCAGAACTCTACGAGTCATTGGAAGAAGAGATAGCAGTTGTTATTTATGCTAGAGAGGAACAACCAGTACCTCCGGCTGATTTAGCAGAAGAATAAAAATCAGAGGAAATGGAAATAGACTAGGAGGAACCAGAAGAAATGGAGATGGAGGTTGATCAGGAAGAACTGGAAGAAATGGGAATGGAGGAGACAATTGGTGATACAATTGAGGTTGCCACACAAGAACCATCCTCGCTTGAAGAACCTATAGATGAAGAAATTATGGGTATAGAGCACGAAATCAATACTATCTTACGGTCATCGACTTTTATTAATGAAGAATAGGAAGGTGGAACATCAGACAGAGGGATGGAAAGTGATGTTGTTACGTAAGAAATAGCATCACCTACCCAAGAAGATATGTGTTGAAACAAGCAGGGGTGTCACACAAGAACCACCCCTAATTCAGTCAGAGCAAGGAGACAGGGAGGAAATAATCTGCGAAGTCGACACTGTCCCACAAGAACCAGTATCGATTGCAGGAGAGGAAGTAATGCACAAAGAACAGGGAAATAGAGAAGAAATAACCTGCGAAGTTGACACTGCTCCACAAGAACCAGTATCGACCTAAGGTGAAGAAGTAATGTACAAAGGGTCCGAGGATAGAAAGGAAACAATCCTCAAAGTCAACACTGTTCCACAAGAACCAGTTTTGACCCTAACTGAAGTATCAATGTATGAATGTTTGGCCCAAGTTGGAAACAAGGATGATGAAGACATTCCCAGTTCTCCTTTTTAGTCTATGATGCCCAGAGGGGCAAGGGGGTTTCACTCGTCCCAATGATTAATGGAGGAGATCGATGTCTTGCCAGTACTAAGGTTCATCGACTCGGGGAAAGATATGACCAAGTTTGGTCCATCAATTGTTTATTCTCAGCAAGGGCACCTAGAGGCTTAAGAAGAAAAAGGAATTTCTATGGAAATGCCAGAACATAGGATGGCCGATGAAAGTGCTGACCGAGTGACAGAATTACCTAAGGCAAATGAAAAGGAGAATGCCCCTAAAGAAGGGCAGCCAAACCAGAAAGTCCTAACAGAAAAATCAGTTGATGACATCAATAGCATTCCACCTCTTCTTGGGCCCGCTACAGGCCTGGAGGATGCATTTATTATCAAACAGGAGTGGGTTGAATAATGTGAGAAAAGAAGATTAACTCTCAAGAAAAGGTATCAGTTTTTGTTCGGTGAAACCATGCGATTAAAGAAGGAAGTTCTGGAACTGAAGACGTAAGTATCCCCTTTGAAGAAGAAGGTAGAATTATAAAGTGGAAGGTAGTAAAACCTAAAATTGAGGTCTCATCTATGGCTACATAGACTGGTCTGATTGAACATCTATTTGAAGGTCGGGAATTCTTCCTGGCCACTGAAATTTAGAGACGGCAGTCTACTGTGAATGTACATAAGAAGGAAATGATGTGTGTTCGATAGCAGGCTGCTAGGATTTTCATAGGGTACATATACCAATTGGATAGAGCACGACAGAGGCAAAGAAAACAACAGGGCAAGATAGAGGAGTTAGAAGAACAAGTGCAAATGCTACAATCAGATAAGGAGAAGATTTTTTCCTTGGTGCAATAGATAGTAGCCTGTAGACCTCCTGCACATAGTTATGCCTTATTCCTTCATGAAAAATTTATTTTCTTTTGCCTTGAGAGTAATATAAGGAAATTTGTCACGAAATCAAGGATCCAATCCAATTCCTTCGTATTTTTAAAATTCATGATATCATAGGTCAGCACTTAATGTGCGAATTCTACATGCATAGTTACTTCCTAAGGCATTATCAGGCCTTCAAACCCATTCCATTCGCGGGGGATATTCATCTAAGAGCCTTAACCTCCTACACTATCAATTAGATTAAATGTAGAAAGGCCTATCATACGTTTGAAGAAAACCAAGTTGCAAGGCCACTAATGATAAGGAGGGAGCATGGCCAGGCAGAAAACATTTATAACAAGAATTTTACCTTTTTACAGTTTGAGGGACATAGGGGGAATATTTTGACAACCCAGAAATGGTTTGTTGACCTTTTTGTTAGACAAATAGTAAATTTCCGAAGTGAAGCGCTGGACAGTTGTCAAAGAAGGTGGATGTTGTCATCATCAGCCATCAGAAGTTGAGAACCTTTTGGAGCACCCAACTTCGCACGAGCATTATAAAGAGTGCCATGTTTTGTAGCATGCATTCAAACTTGTGGGGTCTAGTGGACGGGGTTGAGGTCTTAGTTTCCCCTCATTTAGTTGCTAGCAGAGAAATATACTCATGCATATAATGTCAGCCTAGATTGGTGGAAGGATGTTGTTCTGACAGAAGGTTATAAACCCCCTGGGATAGAGATGGCCAAAGAATATGACCTCGCATGGCTTCATGCCAACCACAGTCAGTTCAACCTAGATCTGAGGAGACGACGAGTTGCATGAGGACATGCAGATAGACCAGTTGGGGGGAGATATTGGTTACCAAATCTATACACTTTTCTCTCCCATTTTCGCCCATATTTCTATCTCTTTGTTTCATTAATTGTTTTAAGACACACAAGATAAACCCCTTCCCATTGTCTTATATGGAATATTTAATTAATGAATTAATAGTCGTGGAGGTTTTACCTTTTTAAGTATTAACTCTGTTATTTCCACAGATTTGGTAAAGTAAAAGGAATTATGTTTGCAAGTCATGAAGTGACTCTAAATTCTCAGCGCCATCTCAGCATGCTTCAACAACGCAACATATTCCTACTTACGTAGCTCTATTTTAGGATTTTCGTGGTTTCCTTTCTGTAACTAGGTTGCTGTTGTAACAGATGTATAATTGTATATATTTAGTTGTTAGAGGGAAATTACGGTTCCATGAACATTTTGTATAAAAATGGCCTTAGAGTTGTGAGCTGGGGTTAAGCAGAAAGAACAGATATTGTAATAGAAGTTCCTTTAATCAATTGAATGCATTGTTTTGATGCTCTATATATGAGCTGTGAGTTCGCCGCAGCCCTGATCAGAGAGTTGGGCCCACTCTTCTGATCAGGTGCTACGTTATTTTCCTTTTTTAATTTCATATTTTGGTTCATCATTGTAACTTTTGTTCCAGTATGATTCTGCAATTGCTATGAATACTTTGATAGTTTTGCAATCCATCTTTAAATGTTGTTATAATAGTTTTCTTGCTTTCACTGATTAAGATATGATTCAATAGCAAGTTATGCTATTTTTCTTTCATATACTTTGTGCGCTAGTCTTGAAATAACTAATGCACCCAGATTGATAATTTATGTGGGAAAAGGATTTGAATATTGTTCATATATTTACACCAACACAAGCTAATGGTGAAAATGCATTGTTCATGACGAAAATGACCAGAAAGACCTAGAAAGTGTTCAAGTGGTGAGAAATTGTCTTCAAAGTTCCATCAACTCAATCATTGACCTCCAGCAAACCAGTAAGATGCTCATGCAATGAAAAAAAAACCATTTTCATAACTTTATGTGTTGAAGTCTTGTAAATTGAGGTTTTAATTTGGTGTTTAAATTAAGGAAAAACCCTATTATCCCATTACACTTGTGAAAACTCTGAAAATTCACACCCTTACCCTTTGCATCCTTCCCACTTTAAAAAAAACCGATTCCCAAACCACTCATTTGATAAATTCCCTTTTCCTATAATTTTTATCCTAAAACCCTAAGCTCTAGGTATTACATCTACATAGGCTCCCAATCCCTAAATCCTTATCCTAAATCTATCATATTACTACTCCCTATCCCCTCCGCATCTCACACATACCTAGAAATTATCTCCCTCATTTTTCCTTTCCCATTTCCCTTTCCTAATCCCTAGGGTTTGGAAAAAAACACCATGGAAACAGAGGAAGAAAACACATCATGCAGTGAAGGAGAGGAAACAGAGGTGAGGAGACCACATAAAGGAGGACGAGTGCTCGGAACTGAACCTACCAACACCAGGGAACTCTTAGGTTCTCCATTAAATGTGACATGCTTCAAACATGTGGGTTGTTATGATTTTTGTGAGAAAATTTAGAGGGTCCAACAACATCCCATATTGACTAGACTTTTCATATCTGGACTCCATCACAACCAAGTTAGATTAGCAGGTGTCACTATCACTCTATCCACTGCTATTATTTTAGATGCTACAAGGATCCCAAATGTTGGGGAGAAGTGGTTCAAGAAAGGTACATCAACGAAACAAGACTTTGACTTCTTCTTAAAACCAAGACACCAAAATCAAACAAAGAGGTTCTTTCCTTTTTCTCACCTCTTAGACAAATATGCCCCAATTATTAAAATAATCATGTGTAATATCCCAAAATGGAATAATGCATTGACACAAAAACATAATATTTGTAACACAGAAAATGTACATGTAAGTTTATGATCAACACAGATATAGACGGAATAGTTGAGCCATTTTATTATATAGGAGAAGATTCAGTTACATAATGTACAAAATATGAGGTAATTTAGCCAAAGAGATGGCCTAGGATGACCCTGAAAACATGCCAAAGTAGGCACTGTGTAACTGGAGAGTTGCTGGAAGAAAATACTGCGTTGTCCCTTCAGCAGATAATTAATATATGAATACAGGATGAAAAGGGAAATTCGGATCTATGGGAATTTTGAGCTCTGATGATGCCAAGATTCTAGATCTGGGCTTTATGATTGATACCCAATATAACCTAGAAAGGATTTTCCAGATCTACAACTTTGGAAAATCACCCTCCTAGAGTTTGATCCTTTGACTACTGGGTTATGGAGATCTGAAGCTAGATCTGACAAATATATGGCTGAAATATGTCACAAGATCAGATCTAAGCTTGAAGGGATGATCCCTTCACTATATCCTCAATATAAAATCTCAATATCTAGCTGCTCAATCCTCCAAAGAATGTTGCAGCTTCTGCTACACAACTGCTCATGAAAACTATGTTGTAAACGAAGGAGGCTCTCTAGCATATTTATAAGATGTGCAATGTAGCTTAGAAATTATGGAAATAATGTATACAATGTATAGGAATGGTCCTCCACTAGATTGTTAGCTGAAATTCTAGCAACTTCCCTTCTCCCTTGAATCTACAAGACTAGATTGCATAATTCCTGAAGGGATTGCTGCTGCTGGGAGATGAATAATAGATGGCCTGATGCCTGATATATATTTGAAGCCCTGGAAGTCTAATCTTGAATCTCAAGGTGATAGGATGAATACTTCACTGGTTCCTCAACTAAAATATTGAAGGACAGCCTCCTCCTCTCAAACTAATCTTTAGAAATGTGCAATCTCTGAATATGGATGTTCTCTAGAAAGTAGGAACAATATGGCACTGATGCCTGATGATGAATGAAGTACATTACTCTTTCAATTTATACTCAATTAAAGATGTGGGATTCTCAACAAGGAACACCTAGTGCTAAATAGCACTTGCAATCTTAGCTAAACAACCAAAGAAAGCATGGAATGTCACATGAAAATTCTAGATCTAAACAGATTATACATCAACAATAATATTCAACCTGCCTTCTATTGTGACTTCATATTATTTATATATATTATGAGCCTTCTCATGCCTTGTCCCTCCTCATAACTGCATTGTACATGTGGACATATGCCTCCATGTTGACTGTGTTGTCTCTCCATGATCTCCATCATGTGTGAATGCAATGCTCACCCTCTCCATCATGTGTACATTAAATGCACCACTCCTCCATTATCTCATCATGAATGCTTAATGATCTTACATTTGATTCTTTCCATTATCTTAGTTGAATATATCAACCTCCATGATCTAACCCATTAATGAGACATGATCTCCACTCCTTTCACATTAAGTGGTTGCTCTACTACTCCATTATGTAGATCTAGATCTGAAATATCCACATACACACACAAAAGTGGATTTTATTTATCTTTGAGGATTATGGGACCCTCCACCCTTTTATTTACTTAATTAAGTAAGTTTATTAAGAGCTCTAATATTCCAAATATCATGTGAAAATTCAGGAATATTACAATCCTCCCTAGAAAAATGTTTCTTGTCCTCAAGCAACTGAAAAAATGGATGTTACAAAAAACATCCTCCCTCGAAATGGCATCGTCATGGAAGGCCTTCCCATCTATCACAATGTGTTATGCATGTCTAGCTCCAAAGCTTCCTCTCTAGAACGTCTAGAATGGCCTCCAACTGAAAATTTAGATACACATCCTCGTCAATGAATCTCCTAGTGGAAACCATATGATGACCAAAGATCTCCTCTATACATAAGATACATAAGATGAAGTGGTTCATTCCCAAAGTGGAAAGTCCCAACTCATGAATTATCTCTTCAACCCATGATACATAGAGTAGATTACATCTATCAATGCCCTCATCATTAGCCCTGTTGGCTATGAAGGAATCAAACATCACATCATCATAGTGAAAAAAAAGAAGTAGAGACATATGGGAAAACATGAAAAATGTCACACCATATTCTCCTAATAACGACCAACGCAACAAATCATTCTACTACCATGCTAGATCATCATGAAAACAAGTAAGAGAGCCATACCCTCTCAAAAGAAGCCACCGCAACAATGCTTCTTGTTTCCATGCCAAATCAACATCAATGAGAAAATGAGAGCCATACTCTCTCAATAGAAGCAACCACAGCAATGCCTCTTGCAGCCATACCACATCATCATTGTACCAAAGGTAGTGGCCATATTCTCTCAAGAGAAGCCACCTTAATAAGGCACCTTGCTGCCCCATCACAACATCATCATACCATGTATAATTACCATAATCCCCCAACACAAGTCAACACTCTAAGGCCTCCTGTTGCCATCCTCCAATAATGTCATGCAATGTATGGGAAGAATTCAGCCCATACTCTCCCAATAGTAACCATAGAAACAAGTATTCTTGCCTCCTCCTTACAATATCATGGTGCAATTCATTGAGCAACAATATAGTAGTGGACATGTGAAATGTCTCATCAACATAATACAAACAAGCTCCCTTATGCCACATCATGTGATAGTTTTACTTTCTCCCAAACCAAAGTACATAAATGAACATGAGATACATCCCAAACATACATACATGTAAAGATATGAGACATATCCCAAATAAGAGTAAATACAAGGACATAATATATAACATGTGATGTCCAAATTCTCTCATCAACAACTAAAGTAACCATGCCTTCTTATTCTACATTCTTCCAATGATGTGTAAGGCATGAATCAGTAAATTATGACCCCTTGAGTGATAACCATACTCACCCAATAGCAACCAGTGTATCCATGCTTCATGCTGCCTTATATCATAGATCAACAAGTGGTTTGGCAACCCCTTGCTCCATACTATCAACCATTCATCCCAGTGTGGATGATGGATATCATTATGAAAATACTTGGTATCCCCCCATTGTAGGACACCAACCTCATCAAACCATTGAAGAACCTTGCACTCCATAATATGTTGCAGTGCACCTCCAATGAGATCTCTCCATGAGATTTTATTCTCATCAATGGCCCTCAAAAACCAATAAGGTTATGGATCTTCCGTAGGTATAATTTTCCCTTTGAGCTGTGAGATGCTCATTGAGAAAGTGTCATCTAGAAAGGAGAAAATATTTCTCATCTCAAGATCTCTACCATCTATCATCTTTTCCTCCATTGCTTAATGAATGAAGCTGCCAATGATTTCTCCCATAAGGAATGGGTCCTCTTCTTTTCACTGCTTCTCATTGACAACACTATAGATCTGCATGATGATACATGTGTTGCCTCAAAGCAAGGCACGATGTTTAACTCATAGCCAACCATTGTACAAAGGATCATACTCATCCCATCTTCAGAAATTAGACACTTCAACTCAAAGGGTTTAATGCAGTACATCAATGATAAAATAGGATGGTTCTTCATCTCGTTCTTGATTAGATCAAGGGTCCTTTGTGAAGTGATATAATGCTACTCCAAATCAGCATGATGTTCTAACCCTTGGTTATGCAATAGCCCTGATGGCATGTCCCCATAAGTTTCAATAAGAGGTACCGAAACAATATGAGATGAAAGTGTATGCATACCTTGGATCAAATGATACTCAAAAAAATCTTGCAATGTTACAAGAGTTTCCTCTTCTGGTGCAAAGGTCTTTCCAACTGCTATTAAGAGTGATGGTTTCACTTCTACAAGTGTACCAGTGCTAGTATTTGTCTCCTCCTCCTCATGAATCTCATGTTAGGTCCCTATATTACTAGTATAGTCCCTTATTGTTGTTAGTGTAACCCCCTTATTTTTATTACTGTACCCCTGTAACCCCCATATTGTTATTATTGTGCCCTTAAATTATTATTGTTAGGTCGGCTAGGACTACATTGTGGCCCCACTAGGATTACATTGTGGCCCCATAGACTTCTATATATAGAAAGGAGGTTTTGTAATTTGTATCATCCAAGAATTTTTCATTCATGTAATGTATTGGAGGTTGCCCTCTCGAAGTGGCTTATTTATAAGGCGTTGATATCCCTTTTCTTCTATTTTTGGAGCTAGTTTCACAACATTTGGTATCAGAGGTTTGGATTCTAGGGTTTCGCTGCTCCAAATAGGTCATCATGGAATTTTTACTATAAATTTTGTTCTAAAAAGGTTCAGAAGCTAAAAAAATTAGGGTGTGAAGCCGAAATCTGGAGGTACATCGTCGCAAAATATCATAGCTTGGTTCACAAAATGTTTGGAGATATGATCTGTGGAAGTTAGGGATTTTTGCAGGCTCTTGAATTTCACTTAAAAAGGTCATCACGGAATTTGCGGTATAACTTTTTTTCTACGAAGGTTCAAAAGCTGAAATTTTTAGAGTGCGAAGCCGAGATCCTAAGGAACATCTTCACAAAATTTCAGAGCTTGGTTCGAAATATTTTTGGAGAATTTATCTGTGGAAGTTAGGTATTTTTCAGGCTCCCTAATTGTGTCTCAAAGAGGTGATCGTGGGAAAATCTTGATAACTCTCTCTTCGAGAATCGAATTGGAATTCGGTAAAAATTGACTGGAATTACACGGACTTTAGTTTCCTTTCTATAAATTACAGAGCCAAAGGAGCAAACAGTGACAAGTGGCAAGTCGTACAATTTTGCTCTACTAAACCAGTCCATAATTAGGTCATTCTGGGAGATTGGACATAACTTTGCCTTGAAGAATCCAAATCAAGTCAGACCTGTGGCATTTGAAAGAAGCTTCAAAGGACTACTACAGGGACAAATTTTAGATATTGAGGATCTGAAATTATAGAGATAAGTCAATTTCAATATCAAGCTCCTCAAAAGCAAGTAAAAGGTGTGTATTTGTTTTTCCAAATTGCATAAGTCTTGTTTGAAGAATCAAGTTGAATTGATTCCAAGGGAATATTGTAGAATAGATATCACTATTGGATTCTCAAATGGCCCCTAAAAAGAATTCAACACCCATTAAGCCTTTATAAGGCTCTACTATGACTCATGAAGATGAATAATTGCAACATGACATATCAAAATTAAAAGAGCAAGTGCAACAAATTTCGCTCTCGCCAAGAGCAACAAAAAATGACATGGAAGTTTTGAAGAAAGGTGTGGAAGCTAGGATGGATGGTTTGAAGAAAGGCGTGGAATCTAAGATGGATGGTTTGAAGAATGGCATGGAAGCTGGCATGGAATCTAAGATGGATGACATGGAAGCTAAGATCTATGAAAAAATGGAAAACATGAAGAATGATCTAAAAACATACATCGAAGGTTTGACAAAGTTGATACAAGAAATGTTTCTTAATGGTGAAAAGATAGTAGAGGAAACTCATGATGAGAACAAAATAAATGTTAATCATGATTTCATAAACTCTAATGTTGGAGAGAAGAACCACCATATTCCAAAAATGGATATGAGGAAGTTTGATGGAAAGGATCCTGTAACATGGATACTACAGATGGAGCAATATTTTCATCTCAATAATGTGCAAAACACACAAAAGGTACGCATCACAACTTTACATTTAGAACAAAATATATTTTTATGGTATCGATGGCTTTTCTCCCATAAAACAATTGTCACTTGGTCAATTTTTATGGAGGAAATGATAGCACATTATGAGGATACAAAGAGAAACACTTTCTTTAGCCAATTGATAAATCTCAAACAAAATTTTTCAGTGGGGGAGCACATTGAGGACTTCCAAAAATTGAATACAAGGGTAACTGATATCCCAAAGGAACACAGGATTGATCTCTTCATAGGTACTTTAAAGGATAACATCCAACATGAATTTTGCGTTTTGGAACCTGATTCATTAGAGAAGGCATTCATGTTGGCAAGAAAAATTGAATGTAAAATTATGGCGATAAGGAAGCCTACCACTCACTTCTATAAAGATGGAAGTGTTGCTACTCCTAGATTTCCACAACCTACAAGGTTGACACCACAACAATTGGAAGAAAAAAGAGCAAAAGGGCTTTGCTACAGTTGCAATAGCAAATACACTAAAGGTCATAAGTGTGTTGAGAAGAAATTATTTTACATAGATTGTGAAGAGGAAGAAGAAAATTAACAAGAATCTTCAAAAGAAGAAGATATACACCAGGAACCAACCCTAGAAGAGGAAGAAATGAGTCCGACCATATCGTGTAATGCATTGGCAGGAATTACCACTCCTCAAACTCTCAAGATAGAAGGACATATCAAGAAGAAAAAGGTAATAGTGTTGATTGATTCAGGTAGCACCCATAATTTTATTCATTGTAAGGTAGCCAAGGAACTAAATTGTTTCCTATACCCAGCACCAGAATGTCAAGTGATGGTTGCAAATGGAGGAACTATAAATTGCTCTGGAAAATGCCATAATATCAAGCTAACCATGGGAGAATATGTATTGAATATTCCAATGCTTTCCATTCCTATGGGAGGTGCTGATGTTGTACTAGGAGTACAATGGTTACAATCTTTGGGGACGGTAGCTTTTAATTTTCAAGAACTTTTCTTGAAATTTTTTTCAGAAGGAAAGGAAGTCAAATTATGGGGTATTGAAGGGAAGCCAGGAAGGATAATAAGCTCTAATGTCATGACAAAGCTTCTAAAGAAAGAACAACGAGGCGTAATTGCACAATTATGCTCACTAGAAGTTCCGACATCAAAATCATCTATTTCTGCAGATCTCCAACAAGTCTTGGACAATCATTCCAAGGTGTTTGAAACTCCCAAAGAACTCCCACCTATTCATGATCATGATCATGCTATTCATTTGATTCCAGGAAGTGTTCCTCCAAACATCAGGCCTTATAGATATCCTTACTTCCAAAAGAGCGAAATTGAACGTATGATTGCAGAAATGTTAGAGGCGGGTATAAAGCAACCTAGTCAAAGTTCTTTCTCTTCTCCTGTAGTATTGGTACACAAGAAGGATGGATCATGGCGAATGTGTTCGGATTATAGGGAGCTCAATAAGCTCACCATTAAAGATAAATTTCCCATTCCTGTGATCGATGA
The DNA here is from genome assembly GCA_034641835.2 of Pinus albicaulis. Classification (NCBI taxonomy): domain Eukaryota; kingdom Viridiplantae; phylum Streptophyta; class Pinopsida; order Pinales; family Pinaceae; genus Pinus; species Pinus albicaulis. Next base: position 1,222,884,950 of record CM076574.1, read on the forward strand.
ATTATTGGATGAATTACATGGAGCAATTTATTTTACCAAGTTGGATCTTCATTCAGGATATCATCAAATTAGAATGAAGACTGAAGATATTCCAAAAATAACATTTCAAACTCATGAGGGTCATTATGAATTTTTGGTCATGCCTTTTGGCCTTACCAATGCACCTTCTACATTTCAAGGGTTGATGAATTCCATTTTCAAACCCCTCCTTAGAAAATTTGTGCTAGTATTTTTTGATGATATACTAATCTACAGCAGGTCTTGGAAGGATCATTTTCAACATGTTGACACGGTGCTCAAACTATTGCAGGAGAAACAATTATATGCAAAAACATCCAAATGTTTACTTGGAGTACAAGAGGTGGAATATCTGGGTCATATTGTATCTCATGAGGGTGTTAAGGTAGACCTTAACAAAATTAAATCCATTAAGGAATGGAAAATCCCCACAACCATAAAGAAGTTGCGAGGATTTCTCGAGTAAACAGTATATTATCGCAAGTTTGTTAAGAATTATGGGAGAATAGTAGCACCTCTAAGAGAAAGATGCATTTTCAAGGACTCCTGAAGAAACTAAGGCCTTTGAACATCTTAAAGAGGCAATGTTCCTAACACAGGTCTTAGCTATGCTAGACTTCACAAAAACCTTTATTGTGGAAAGTGATGCCTCGGGAAATGGAATTGGTGTTGTTTTAATGCAAGAAGGAAGACCCATTGCTTTTGAAAGTCTTCCAATTAAATAAAAGTATTTACATAAACCTATTTATGAGAAGGAAATGTTAGCAATACTGCATGCACTAAATAAATGGCGAACTTACCTAATGGGAAGACACTTCAAGGTAAAAACTGATCATGATAGTCTTAAACACTTTTTGGAACAAATACTATATTCATAAGAGCAGAAAAAATGGGTCACAAATATGTTGGGTTATGACTTTGAAATAATCTACAAAAATGGGAAGCTAAATGTTGTTGCAAATGCACTCTCAAGAAAGAATGAAGAGGTGGAAGCATTGCTTTGTGCCATTTCTATTATCTAACCAGATTGGATAACAGAAGCAAGAGATGAATGGAAGAAGGACGAATAAGTGTGGACACTCATTCAAAAGTTGCAGCAAGATCCTAGTACATCTGATACATTTAGTTGGAAAAATGATTCCTTATGGTACAAATATCACTTATATCTTTGTAAGAATTCCCAACTTAAACAAAATATTCTTTTGGAATTTCACACTTCTCCTTTAGGAGGACACTCGGGGTTTTTAAAAACTTACCACAAGGTGAAGAAAGAATTTTTTGGGATGGCCTTTAATATGATATTCAAAAGTTAGTGGTGGAATTTTTGGTTTGCCAGCAGAATAAAGTTGAGACAATTAAGACCCCGAGTCTTCTACAACCTTTAACCATTCCAAGTCAATGTTAAGAGGATATTTCAATGGATTTTATCACATGTTTACCTAAGTCTGAAGGAAAGAGTTTCATCATGGTGGTAGTTGATATACTTACCAAGTATGCACACTTTTGTGCATTATCTTATCTATTTAAAGCAAGTACAGTTGCTACTACATTTATGGACACAATTCAAAAGCTACATGGAAACCCAAGGGTTATTATGAGCAAAAGAGATCCCATTTTTACTGGAAATTTTTGGACAAAGTTATTTTCTTGTTTGGGTACTCAATTAGCTCATATCTCATCTTATCATCCTCAATCTGATGGTCAAACTAAGATAGTAAATAAATGTTTCGAAGGATATATTTTTTGTTTTGTATCTGATAAACAAACAAAATGGGTCAAGTGATTACCTCTCGTTGAATGGTGGTATAACACTTCCTTCCATATTGCAGCAAAAATGACCCCATTTATGGCACTTTATGGATATCATCCACTATCCATCACATAATCTTTAAGAGAAAATTCGAAGTTTCAAGCAGTGGAAGATCACATAGAGCATCAACAAGAAGTTCTCCAACTCTTAAAGGATAACCTAAATTTGGCACAAAATCGAATGAAACAATAGGTAGATCAACATCGCAGCGAGAGAAGTTTTGACGTAGGAGACTGGGTATTTGTACGGATACAACCATACAAACAAATGTCCCTCAAGCAAGCTAAGAAGGATAGTAAATTATCACCAAAGTACTATGGTCCTTACAAGGTGTTGCAAAAGATTGGTACTATGGCATACAAATTGGAGCTTCCTGCTTCTTCACGAGTGCATCTAGTTTTCCATGTTTCATGCTTAAAGAAGGTTATAGGTGAAAATGTTCCAATTCAAACAATATTTCCAGAACTTGATGAGGAAGGAAAAATCCTATTGGAACCTGAAGTGGTCATGGAAACAAGAACTCAACAACTATGAAATCGAACAATTTCAGAGTATCTCATCAAGTGGAAGAACTTACCCACTGAAGGTTCTACATGGGAGGATGAGAATTTTATACAGAAGCACCCAGAGCTACTCAAGCATTGAGGACAACACTTTTTTGAAGGAGAGGGGCATGTTAGGTCCTTATATTACTAGTATAGTCCCTTATTGTTGTTAGTGTAACCCCCTTATTATTATTATTATACCCCTGTAACCCCCATATTGTTATTATTGTTAGGTTGGCTAGGATTATATTGTGGCCCCGTGGACTCCTATATATATAAAGGAGGTTTTGTCACTTGTATCATCCGAGAATTTTTCATTCATGTAATGTATTGGAGGTTTCCCCCTTGAAGTGGCTTATTTCTAAGGCGTCGATATCTCTTTTGTTCTATTTTTGGAGCTAGTTTCACAACATATCATCAATCATGCATGGGGCTGAAAATGTCAAGAACTCAAGACCATCTTGAAAATATGCAAGTGATCCACCTCTTGATGTAAGCACATCTATAGCTGGTGGGGGTAGAGGCTCCTCCTCTTGAGTGATAATGAGAACATCTTCTCTTGAATCTTCATGCACTATCGCCTTGATGATGGGATATGTCACTATGTGGGATGTCTCTGGTTTCCTCCTACCATAGTTCTTCTTCATTATTTTCATAAAATATGTATAAGCAGACACTTCCATGTGTGATACATGACTGAACCACCAATTTCTTGCTTCACCTTCAAGGTGCAGCACAACCTCTCTTTCTGATATAGGATATTTCAGAAAAAATGTAAATAATTCTTCCCTCCAAGCCCTTAAGGTACTTGTGGAAGATCCATCAAATGTAGGCAAAAAGAATCTATGCTTCTTTCTTCTATTGTTGTTTATGGATCTCCTCTCTTCTTTGAGTTGTAGAAACTGTTGGAGAGAGAGATTCTCCTTCAATGCTCTAGGTTGTGACTTTTATTCAGAAATATATTCACTTAGGGTCTCATGCCCCAAGCCTTCATCATATTCAGACCATTCCTCTTTCTCATAGAAAATGGATCTAGTGGAATAATGGGAAGCTCTTTGCTTCTCTGGTCTTCTTTGTTGCTGAAAAGAAGTGCTAGGACATTCTTCATCTTGAAAGCTTTTGGGGGTTTCTCTTTGCCTTTCTCTTCTTGCTTAATTGATCTTCTTAGAGAGATCCTTCATACATCTAAATGAATATGAGGAAAAACTTAATCCCTCCATATTATATCTCTACTATCTTCTTTTCTTATGTTGTCAAAATGTCCACAAGCTAAGCCAAAGATCATGCTCTGATACCACTGTAATACCCCAAAATGGAATAATGCATTGATACACAAACATAATATTTGTAACACAGAAAATGTACATGTAAGTTTATGATCAACACATATATAGACAGAATAGCTGAGCCATTTTATTATACAGGAGAAGATTCAGTTACACAATGTACAAAATATGAGGTAATTTAGCCAAAGAGATGGCCTAGGATGACCCTAAAAACATGCCAAAGTAGGCACTGCGTAACGGGAGAGATGATGGAAGCTAATATTGTGTTGTCCCTTCAGTAGATAATGAATATATGACTACAGGTTGAAAATAAATATTCATATCTATAGAAATATGGATCTTTAATGATGCCAAGATTCTAGATCTGGGCTTTATGATGGATACCCATCATAACCCAAAAAGGGTTTTCCAAATCTACAAATTTGAAAAATCACCCTCCTAGAGTTTGATCCTTTGACTACTGGGTTATGCATATCTAAATCTAGATCTAACAAATATATGGCTGAAATATGTCACAATATTAGATATAAGCTTGAAGGGATGATCCCTTCACTAGATCCTCAAGCTAGAAGCTCAATATCTAGCTCTTCAAGCTAGAAGCTCAAGATCTAGCTCCTCAATCCTCTAAAGAATGTTACAGTTGTTGCAACACAACCGTTCATGAAAAATACTCTGTAAAGGAAGTAGGCTCTCTATCCTGCTACTAAGATGTGCAATTTAACTCAGAAGTGATGGAAATAATGTATACAATGTGAAGGAATGGTCCTCCACTGGATTACTAGCTGAAATGCTAGCAACTTCCCTTCTCCCTTGAATCTACAAGATTGGATTGTGAAATTCTTGAAGGGATTGCTGCTACTGGGAGATGAATAATAGATGGCCTGAAGCTTGGTTTAGATCTAAAGCATTGGAAAGTTGATCTTGAAGTTCAAGGTGATAGGATGCATCCTTCGCCAGTTCCTCAACTCAAATATTGAAGGACAACCTCCTCCACTCAAACTGATCTTCAGAAATGTGAAATCTCTGAATATGGATGTTCAGTAGAAATTAGGAACAATATGGCACCAATTCATGGTGATGAATGAAGTACATTACTCTTTCAAGAGCTACTCAATGAAAGAGGTGGGATTCCCGACCAGGAACACCCAATGCTAAAAAACACTTTCAATCTTAGCTAAACAACCAAAGAAAGCATGGAATGTCACATGACAATTCCAGATCTAAACAGATCATACATCAAGAATAATCTTCAACCTGACTTCTATTGTGCCTTAATCCTCTTTATATATATTATGAGCCTTCTCATGCCTCGGCCCTCCTCATAACTGCATTGTACATGTGGACATAGGCCTCCATGTTGACTGTGTTGTCTCTCCATGATCTCCATCACGTGTGAATTAAATGATCACCCTCTCCATCATGTGTGCATTAAATGCACCACTCCTCCATTATCTCATCATGAATTCTTAATGATATTACATTTGATTCTTTCCACTATCTTCGTTGATTGTATCAACCTCCATGATCTAACTCATTAATGAGACATGATCTCCACTCCTTTCACATTAAGTAGTTGCTCTACTACTCCATTATGTAGATCTAGATCTGACATATCCACATACACACATAGAAGCAAATTTTATTTATCATTGAGGATTATGGGTCCCTCCACCCTTTTATTTACTTAATTAAGTAAGTTTATTAAGAACTCTAATATTCCAAATATCATGTGAAAATTTGGGAATATTACATCATGAAATAATTTTCATGTGAAGGAATATTTTCAACTCTCTATTCCTATCACATCCAGCTCTTAATTCATTTCACTAGGATAAGGATGATCAACATACCTTATTATATTTTCTAGAGTATAGAGAAGATGGCATACGTTTCCTAGAAAAATGAGTATGAATAGACAATGAGAAGTCTATTTCATCATTACCTCATAAAATCATAGTCCTCCACCATCTCAATCAACTAAACATTGCATGGATCACCTTCATAGATAATGACATTTTCAATGATCCATCCACTCAGCGTGCACAAAATGTCTCTTCATCATCCAAGCCATCCAATTCTATCCCTCCATATCATCCCATGGCATAGTCATCATCATGATATCAATCCCCTTCACCTCCTTCATATCCGTCTCATCATGATCCTCCATCTCCATCTCATCATGATTTTGGGGCACCTAGCAGGATTGAGGGCATTGAGCCTAAATGGGCTAGTATGGTTGAGGTTGAGCCATTGCCAAAAACCTACCAGGGAGGCTTCAAGCATGTGTTTTCTCCACATGTATTGGAAGGGTCCATGCCTTCTACAACAACAGAGTAGTTGTACAAAGGTAAAGAGAAGGGCATTGAGCCAGTCATTCATGATGAGGAGGACACTAGTGAAACAAAACAAGAATTTCAACTTGTTGACCTAGATGAAGGTGAAAATGAAAAAATCACTAATGAAGCCATAAAAGGAAAGGATACCAATATTAAGGAGCTTCAAACTAATCTTGACAGGGCCATATATGTCATAAACTTCCTTGAGCAAGAAAATGAGCAATTGAAGACTAAGCAAGTCATTAATGAGGTTAAGTATTTCACTGCTCAAAGGGAGGAAGAAAAGGCAAAACCCATGCTACATAAAACACTGGAGAAGTATGACTTACTTGATTATGAACATGAGGAAAAAGTACCAAGACAGAGGCCCAGAACTAGGGGGCTGAAAAGAACTCTAACTCTAGAGAGACAAAGGGAAGCTGCGCTTGTTGATCAACTAACCCTAAATGAGTAGCTTGCTATTGTGATCAATGAGAACAAGGAGTCATGGCTTGATAGAGCCAATCAACATTTGGAGAATCTGCTAGAAAAGGAAAATAAGGATAATGACATATTGAGGAAGAAGATCAAACATCATGCACTAAAGGAGAAAATTGCATTGGCCAAGCTCAAAAGTGCCAATGCAAAAATTGAAGATTTGACCATGGAAGAGAAGAAGAAATTGGACATTCTTGTTGAGGCTTCCCTCCAAGCCTAGACACGTCATGATCATCCATTCAAAAAATTTTGAGGCATTTCCTAACTTTTTGGAAAAATCTCAAAATTTCTATGTTTTTTTAGACAGACATTTAGCAGAAAAATTGTTATTTGCACAGCGCCCTAGGCGCTATGAAAATAATTGGGGTACTTTTTGAAGGAAATAAAGGCACCATTGGATTCCTAATGACAAATTCATCTCAAAAAACCATGTTTATAGCCTTGGTTTACATTTTTGATAGGTGAAAATATCAAAAGACCATAAAAAAATCACCTTTATGCCCTTTTTTCGACCTAGGCGCTGTGAAAATACCAGTCTTGGGAGAATGAAGTTTTGAGGGGGGAAATGACCTTCATTTTTCAAAATTGAGGAATATTCAGAAAGAAGACAGGCAAGGCTTTCCAACAAGACATCTTGGGCCTGATTTGGACACTAGTAATTCAGCCAATAGTGGACTTGAACATGGAGGGCGCAAATGACATTGCTAGGGCACAAATGCACAGTGGAGGGTGCAAACAACCAATTTGTTGATTTTTTCCAAGTTCATCTGAAATATTGACTTTTCTTCAAGAAACCATGTTTCTACTTATGGAATTCATCATGGTAAATGTGATTATGTCAAGGATAAGCTAGCTAGGGGTAGATTCATCAGGTAAGAGTCATCATTGAGTCATAATGAATAAGTTGAATGTAATGAGTGAGTCACTTGGACTATCCTACACTCTAGTTTTCAGTTCATTATTTTGTGGATCTCTTCCTCACCTCATGGATTCGACACCTGAGGATGAGTGAATGATGTTTTGATGTCTATTTAGTCCATTTCCTCATTCTTAGCAAGGGTTGGAATCAGTTTGTATGTTTTCTTATTGATCAAGGAACTATTCTACTCAGTTTGGCCAGCTAATAAAGAGGAGTTGCAGCTATGTTTTGGGATACTTGTGGTATGATGCTTATCATTGTATTTTCTTCAGTTTCATATTTTAGAATGTATTGTATTAATTTGTATTTCATCTATATGGTATGATCTCTTTCAAATTTGATAATAAAAACACATGTTTTCTCATGCTCTGTTTTCGGGAATTGATCATAGTTTGTCCATTTTACTTTGTATAGGAAGAATACATCTCCCATTCTCTTCCTAGATTCTCCTTGGTCTCAAAAAAATCTCATCACAATCATCTTTTATTGATAAGCCTTATGCCTACCTTTCCCCATTGATCCCTACAACCCTATCTCATTTTCCCTGACCTAATTCCTTCATCCAGCAATAACGCAACCAAATCAAAGAAAAACAACCCCTGCACTCAATATATAGCCTAAAAACCCTAACTTCTCTAGCCCTCCTGGCTGTGAACTTTTGGAGAGAGCCCTCTCTAACTTGGTAGGGCTAGCTACCAAGTCAAAATCTTGGTCTGTGGTTACCTATGTTGGGATTCCTTATTCAGCCTTGGAAATATGGTGGAGTGATAACATTCTGGCGCCATTTCCTGGGAGCGTAAAGAAAAATTTTCCCTGGGTGTATGACAAAGATATATCGGAAACTGATCCTTTGGATGATAGGATCGAGTTTCATAAAGTTGATTTCATAATTGTAGTTCCTCATAGAAGATCTATCTTCTACAAGATATACCACAGCGAATCCAGACCCTGATTTAGTCGATCCAGTTGATGATCTAGAGAAGTTCTTTTGAAGACATCGATATCAAACTGCACATATTCAATCAGGACCGGTTTCATTGGTAAGATCGGTTTCTCTACCTGCTAAGTTACTTTCTCTAGAAGATATACCCTATGACATAAGGTTTTAATTTTCTTTATTTAAATCCAAATCTGAAACTTCTTTTTCTGATATAACATTTGACCCTCTAATATTATCTGAAGTAAAATATTTGTCTGAATTAGAATTAAGTCCTTTAAAATATTGTTTTTTCGAAGAAATTAAGACCGATTATGACCTTGATATTAAGGAGTGGATCCAATTCTATCATCCTAAGGAATTTTTTGTTTCATCTGAACCTCAAACTCAATCAATTGTAGTATATTCATCTGCACCTTCGACTTCATCATACATACCTACCACTTCAATACCAACAACTTCAGATCCTTTACCTATTCAACCCATCCCTCCTATTGTTAATACAATATTCCATTCAATAGAAATTATGGCAAGATTTTCCCCACTCATCTTACGAGCCCAATTTCATGATTAACTCAAGGATATGGCCAAATAATTCCCCTCTTCGATGAAAACTCTAAAATCGTTTCCCATCAACACATCGCCAAAATCAAAACCTTTATAGATCTTGAGGAGTTAGATGCAGATGATGCCAAGATACGAATCATCGCACAAAGTTTTTCTTTTGAAGTTAAAGTTTGGTTCCGTGCCCTAGCAGCTAATTCTATTAGGAATCCTACTGAACTAACTGATGTTTTCTTAGCTAGGTGGGATGAGAACAAAAACCCTTTACAAATCCTTGTTGAGTATGACTCCCTGAAGCGAAATCCTAATGAATCAGTGCTTGATTATAATTCTCGATACCTCATAATCTATAACTCCATCCCAAATGAAATAAAACCACCTCCTAGTTTGGCCCTTCTGCATTATCCCGATGCTTTCGATCCAGATATGGCCTACTCATTTAGAGAAAGAAATCCCACTAATTTAGAAGAGATGATCAGAAATTCAGTGAGTGTTGAGGAAAGCCTCTTGATTAAAAAGTCAAAATTCAAAACTGAATGCAAAGTAACCATTAAAGAGGAACCTTCCACTTCATCTGACACTAAATTTTATGCTTTTCTTATAACCATGGAAAGAATGGGTGATAAAATGTCTATTTCAAATAGACAGACAGAGCCACAAATCAGAAATCAAAACTTTCGAGGCCAGCAGTAGCAGCCTCAGTTCCGAATAAATAAAAGAGATAAAAGAGCCCCTGAAACACAACAACAGTAGCAAATTAGGACACCACTATAGAAGAAATATTCTCATAGTGATGAAGAAGAAGGAAAAATAATAGCAGAGAACCTTCTTTTCACCGTTGATGGTCAGCATATATTTCTCATCGAGAATGAAGAATATGTTGAAAAAACAAGTTCACCTAGTGATATAGACTTCATATTGGAAAATTATCATGAGTTAGAAGTAGAATCTAATGATTATCAGAAAGGATAGCTTAATGCATTAAGTTCCCGGAAAAGGCGGTACTCCATGAGGACTCATGATGTTCCAATAAATCCACCTCCAAAGAAGACAGTTCAGTAGAAAGAAGTACCAAAAAAGCAAGTTTCTCAAGCCAATCAAAATAAGGGTAAATAGATTATAGCTACAAATCATAACAAAAGCAATCATCCTTCTAGAAGTGCACCTGTCAAAGAAAGAGATATTTAGAGGAAATAAGCTACACCAAGAGATCATGTTGAGAAAAGGGATATTATCATAAAAGAGGTAGACAAAACTATAAATTTTAATTTAGAGTCAGAAATTTCAAAGTTAAAGGTGCCTATTCCTCTTATTGAATTGGTCAAATTTGATAAATATAAATCCCATGTAGTCAAAACCTTGAAAGTTGACCCTTCATCCGATATGGTTAATATAGAGGATGATCAGCCTGAGTCAATATTTGGTCCTGCAATCGATGGTCAGTCTGAAGATAGTGAGGTCCCACCATTTACTTGAGTCTCAAAGTCCCTCAGTGTAACCTTCATAACACCATGTTAGACTCTGAGGCCTCCCACAACCTCATGCCCAAAGCCATCATGGAGAAGCTTGGCGTTGACATAAACCGCTCATATCATTATTTATATTCTTTCGATTATGGTTGTTGTTGGGCCTAGACTAAGGTATGATATTCACCCATTAAATACTGCAAATCATATTTTAATTTCAATAAAATCCCTCTTAAAACCAATGGCCAAACCTATTATGGCAACCACACCAGGGTATTGACCTTCTTACTAACTTGAAGGACAGGAGGTCTCATCACGAGCCAGCTTGATCATTTTGCTACAACTCTAGTGAATGGCACCATGATTACCTGGCCACCATACCAGCATGGCAATCTCTCCATCAAGATGATAAAATAAATATTCTCACATAGGGGTCATGGCTCATTTTTCAAGTTAAAAAGCAACCCTGTCAAGGCTATGAACGCCTGCTGGAAACAATGGCCCTGCTTGTGGTAGGAAAGAATGCTTCTCTAATAACAAAATACTATTACATACACCTTGTTTTCCATTTTATTTACTACAAACCTATTACTCGAATTAGTGACAATCATGACTTACCATAAGAATAAATAACGAATATTTGATTACATATTTCAAACTTGGGAAGGACAACGCCAATCAATACCTGATTAAATCTTTCTTCCGTCATAGCATTCTAATCATACAAAGAAATCATATCATAATAATTACAATACTATTTTCTCTCACGTCTCGGCCTTCTCTGCACAAGTTTCAATCATGAAAACTTTTAAATTTGATCGTTTGCTACACATGAAGTAATTACTTAACCGTCAATCCTCGACATGCAAAATTACTAAAGTCTGACATCCCCATGCTCACATTAAAAATTGGTCGAATCTCTCCAGTACCTGAGGGCGTGGGCACCCTTTTCTAAAGGGGGAGAGATGTAATTGGCTTTGATTGGCTTGAATTTGGCAAGCAGATGAAATCCCTACACAAATCCCGTCAGACGCATCGGTAAATGCTACAATTAAGGCATGGAGACTCTATATACAGAACCACGATCTCTTTTTCGGTTAAAATCAACTCCCAGACGAAACAGCAAAGCCAGAAAAAAGATAACCAAAGGAGAAAAGCATACCATCCATGGGCGGAAATACTCTTCGAAATGAGCCGTAGAATTTCCCAATTTCAGAGGTAGCAAGTGCCATTCTTCAGCGAGCAAGATGGCTGACATATGTGCATAGATTACAAAGGCACAACAAGGAAATTGCAATCGAATTCCTGCAAAATTTGCGGGATGGGAAAACTAGAGTAAATGGTCGAACCATACCTGTCAGAGAAGAAATCATAGCAGCAGTTTCTAGAATACCAGCACAAGGGGAGAGATGGGCAGAAAAGCATCTACTCTTGCGAGAAGCAATAGCGTTATACCTGGACCAGGACGAACCACTGGAACAAAGAGCTAGAGGGATTTCTCCCGCTTCCTTACACCAACGATGGCAAGAATTGGAGGTATTCATCCAAAGATTCATAACATGTGAAGCACGTCGGGAAGCGATAAAACCTCGACAGCTTAAACTCTTAGCTGCACTTAAACAGAAAATTTCAATTAATTTTCCCGCATTTTTAAATTTGTATTGCATGATACCGTCGTTTGACTAAGAAAATCTAAGAGGCCCCAATCAATGGTTAGTCACCAAGGCTTAATAAATTTAATCGCTATTCATGAGCTAGATAGGCAGCATCTAGCATGGCACAATTTTGTCAACCCAGAAGTGCAGGAACTTGAAGTTAACCCTGAGGGTATTGAAATCGAGCCTCCTAGGGTAAATCCTCCAAAAATAAAGAGAATTCGAGCTTTAGCATCAGAGTCAAATAGGCAAAAATGGGCCAGAACACCCCAGGGAACTTCGAACACCATTCATGGAGCAAAATCCTCCCAGGCACCCTTACACGAATATGAAGAGGAAATGGCCCTAGTCCTAGGGCAAATGAGGACAAGCTTCAAATTAAGGAACTCATCAGAAGCAGGGGAGAAAGAAGAATTTTTTGATAAAACTGCCTCCCCCAACAGCTCTAGTCACACTAATATCCTACCCGACCAAGAGGAGCTACAAGAGAATGAAGCCCTTTCGCCCATTGATAATTATGAAGTATACAGTGAAGGAAAAACAAACGAAATATTGGAATCATAGGCTGATTCAGGTGACACTGTCCTCGTGGAACAAAGCTCTCACACAGAGATAGTTCCCTTGTCACCAGGAGGTAGCATTGCTCCTCCCTGTCAAGACCCTCATACTGAGGTCAATTCTGAAGAAGTAATTAGAAACACCATTCTAGACCTTACCCCTGAGCAAGAGAATTCTAATCCCCTGCCACCTATTGAAGTAAAAACAAGGGAAGGTTTAGACATGAGAAAAACTGAGAATTTGAGAAAGACCTGTAAAAAATTGAAGAAGCTGGTAAAACACCTGAAGAAGCGGTTGAAAAGAAAAAGAAGGGTCAGGAAGTCAAAAGTAGAAACTTCCACTATAGGGACCCAAACAGAACCAACAATTACTATGGAAATTGGAACACAAACCACTTTGAGAACCACACCGAAGCCAAAGTACAGACAGAAGTAGCAAACAGCATTGAAACATCCACCCAAACTGAGCAGAAATTTTTGGGGGAAAAAGGGATCCAAACAGAAGAATTCCCTGCCTATGCTCATTTAATAGAGATATCTGCTAAGAAAAGAGTACAGAATGAGTTAGTGAAATTACAGCATGAATTGACATAGTACAAGAAGGAGGTAGTGCCATTACAAGAGCACCAGGCACTGCAAAATAAATTCACTAACCTCTCTCTTACTGAAGATGAGACATTTACCCAGCTTAGAAGTGAGCATGCAAAGGTTAAAGTAGTACAAAGGTAGGTAGAGCAAGCCAAAGAGTGGATCTCTGCAATTTTCTCTCTATATGATGATGCTTTATCATGTAGGTCACCATAAACTAACTACGCCCTATTCCTAACAGAGTGGTACCTACTTCTAAAAGTTAAAGATGTAAGAGCAGGGAAATTCACTTCCTTTAAGACTATAGAGGAATTTTTCCAATTCTGTAATGACCAAGATGAATAGGTTCAATGCTTCTTATGTGAGCTCTACATGCACAATTTCTTTTTAGAAAATGACACTGATAGAAACCCCGACCCCTTCATAGGAGATGTTCAATTACAAGATTTCCTTTCATTTGCCAAAAACCAGATTAGGTGGGCCAAAGCTTATGGCATCTTTTAGAAAAGAGAAAATAATCTGGAACTATGGGTCAGGGGGGAGCCTATGAAACCCATGCAGTTGATCATCTGACATCAGAATTTCATGAGAAGGCCAGGTGTGAAGTCTAGATTGGGTCCTTTCCATAAATATGTCATTGAAAATGCACGGGATTACTTTGAAGACATCCGTGAAGCAGTCCTAGAAGTAGCTAAAAAATGGTGGATGGCCTCCACGAATAATGTGAAAAATAGTGAGCCATTCAATTACAGGAACTTCAAGGTTGCTGCTTCCAGATTTTGTTTATACAACAGCTTAGTCTACAGCATGGGGCCTGCCTGGCTGGGTTGCAGATATCAGAATCCCCTCCTCTGGCTTCCCCCTGAGGACTATAATCACAACTACGAGTTGCCAGAAGGAGTCACAGGCCCTGCCTTCACACTCATAAAAAGAAAGTGAGGTTACAGAGCACCCAATGAGAGACCCCACCCTACATATTCTTTAACACAGTTACATCTTAATCATTTTTTTGCATGAGGACATGCAATAAGGTAAGCAGGGGAGCATGTTGGGCCTAGACTAAGGTATGATTTTCACCCATTAAATACTGCAAATCATATTGTAATTTCAATAAAATCCCTCTTCATATTAACAATAAGGAATAAAAATCATGAAAATAAGAACAATCAGACTAATGATAGAAAGGATGATTTATAAAAAGGAATTAACTCTTTTTGTCTTTACCTGCAGGAAACTAGGAATGCCTAAAACAATAGCAAAAGAAAGCCAATCGACGGACGCAAGCATAAAGAATTCCAAATGGCCAATAGAAGGCAAACGAGCAGATTGAGTCTAAGAACTCAAACAACAGCCACGCGTAGCGGGCTGTCGTTTGAGATACATTCTCGAAATTCCGAAGATCACCTTTAAAAGGACAAAGAACAAAATGAGAGAAAAGGCTGATAATAGAAAAATCCAGAACAGTTTGTCTAATTACATTTTGTAGCATTCCTGGATGTAACAAAGAGGTTTGAGTAACTATCTGTAATATCCCAAATCTGGAATAGCTACCAATCCATGGTTGGAAAACGCATTTTCCAGAAATGGAGGCAGCAGGATTTGATACCAAGACCTGGATCCCTTATAACAATGTGTCTAAGACCAAAATCCAAGAGTTGGGATCAAGGAAATCCTTCTAAGGTGGTGATACAAGCCTCCCACAGCTAGTTCCCTTCATAAATTGGCCAGTAAAAGGGCTGCAACAATGCATGTACAAGACTTGGAGCATCAGTGTTATACAAACACACCAATAGAACAGTAGTGACATTTATCTCATAGAAATGTGAATGAAATCCATAGCCATCTCATTAAATAATAGCAGCAAAAAATGAATACAAGTTCATGAGGGAAATGTTGCTCAAGACCAGCAAAACCCTGCCTCAAAATATTGCTGCACAAGTGTGCCCAAGCTAGGATTGCGTTGTTATATGAAGACACTGCAACATGTACAATGGAAATATAATGATATATCAATGATAGATCAAGAAATGAGGGGGAGAAAGCTCTCAACCCTTGAAAACAATAGTACAACAATCCTTATAAGGATTGGCTACAATACATGTACAAAATGGGAAAATACAATAATGCCGGAGTTGCTGGGTAGCAGTAGCAACTCATAAACAAAATGGAAGGAGATGGTTGAATATGATCTACAATCTGAAATAGCCTCCTCCAATGGATCTCTAAAGTGAAAGGTTGATCCTTTCACCAAAGATTTCCCCTCCAATCAATCTTGCAGTCCCTCACTGCAAACACACCATGAGAATAACGCAGTCTAGGAAAGATATTGTGCTGTAGGTGAGCTAGAAAACATTAACCTAATGCCAAGATATGAAAATATTCCCAATAACACTCCTAAATTATCTCCAAATGAAATGGAGATCCCCTCCTCTGAAAATCAATCTCCGAAGTGTTGTTGTGGAACCCTCCCCTGCAACACCCAGCAACACAACCCAGCCACCAATGGAGACTGCACTGTAGCTAAATGAAATTCTTAGGGCCTGAGCCTGGATATGGGGATAATGAAGTACAATCCCTCAAGAGGTATCTCAAGAAGGAGAGGAAATCCTAAACAGGAATTCCCTCAGCAAATCTCTTGCTAAATAGCAAGAAGATGCTCCAAGTCTAAACAAACATGGAAATCTATAATCCATAACATGAGAAACAATGGTTGCCTTTCCCTCCTCTTATAAAATTGTGAGATCCCTCTCCATGGGTCCCACTCATTAGGGTTTTTCTTCTCAAAAAATCTCCCCTCCTCTTTCTCTGCATTGTCCCACAATGTGCTCTCCACCTCATGCCACTGCGTTGTTTGACTTGGTCAAACTTGACCCAGTCATCCTGCAAAAGTCCCTTTTCACACATGGAGGTGTGAAATCAAACTCCAAACGTGATCCTCCTTCGTGATAAGAGTATTTTTATTCCATATAGATAAAATGAATAGTTCTCCTACCCATTTTATTCTTCTCCTAAGTGCAAATGTCAAAAATTAATATTCCACAAAATTTGGAATATTACAGTCCTCCCCTCTCAAAGATTTCTTGTCCTCAAGCAAGTACAAGGATAGATTGATTTATTTCCCCTTACTTTCCCTGTAGCATCCATGCTTGATAAACTCTGCCAAGAAATGATGCCATATCATCAATCAGGTGTCCAAGTTGTCCCTCCAACATATGCAATCTAGCTTTTGGTGAACATCCCCAAATAGCTATTATGTAGAAACAAATATCCATGAAGGAAACAATGGACTGTCTAAGGGCCTCCTTGAGGCATGAGATCTGATATATAATGGGACTCATCATCCCCATATGAATCTCCCATCCTCAAGCAATCATCCATACAACATAAGCTGCCTCCCAACATGGCAACTCATAGAAATCTCCCTCCACCTTGAGCTTCGGAAATGAAGGTGGGCTGAAAATATGAATATGGCAAGCCTCATAGCTTGCCCAATGATATCCTTCTCTCCACTTGTGGTAATTTTAGAGTGTGTGCTGATCATGGGCTACAAAAATATTTCCCTCAAGTGGAAAAATGAAGAGCAATCCTCCAAGGATCTCTCCTCCATCAATGATAATCCGGTTGGCCCAAGACATTTCATCCATGATGAGTAGGACAGGATCATCATAGAATACCCCAATGAAATGTTTGCTATAGGTTATACCATATGCAGAAAGGTACAAACATTGTCTCATAGGGTTACAATGCAACCTCATCCACTGCAGCTGTAGAAAATAACATGGCAAGCATTGTACAGAAAATATCATGGCAAGCATTGTACAGAAAATAACATGGCAAGCATTGTACAGAAAATCAGCAATACACAATCAAAAAAATTCCCATATACATACAATGGATGGATAGCATCATCAAATTCATGGCCCACGTCAAAAGAAGGCAAATAGGTGGTTGTGGTGGCCATGTATCCCCTCATGTTCCCACTAGAACATGCAACACATAAACTATGGTAATCAGCTCCCCTCAAAGACACATTCAACTCATGTGTCAATTCACCAATCATGCTCCAAATAATAATATGGACAATATCAGCAAATTGAAACATGTTCATCATCAAAATAGAGGAAGTACTGATGTTTTCATATGGTGCTGGAAAGTACCAACAATCTCCCAAGGGTGCATAATGCAGCTTTGCAAACTGCTGCTTTAGAAATGTACAAGGAAAAATGTTTTGAAATACAATGCTAATCATATGAATTAGCCGAACATGTGTAGAATGAAAATACATTTTCCCAAGGCCATGTAAAATATGGTTGTCTCCATCATATGGTTTGGCCCAACTTTGCTTGTGGAGCAACATGAAAAATCTGCCCCTTTGAGGAGCCATGCACTACAACATAATGATAAGAGTATGTAAATAAACAAATGTAAACACAAGGCTCTTACCATAAGCTGGAAGTAAGATGATAGATGGATCCATGTATATGACCCTACTCCCAAGTGTCAACGCTGTGAGTGCATGCAAAAAGGCTCTTGTCCATGCCAATCTTTGTCTCTTGACATGCTCCTTGTCAAGAACACCTCTGGTGATGCTGCTGCAAATATGAAGCTTCTCCCAAGATGGAAATGCCTCCTGATCATTCCAAGCTAAGGATTAATCCCTTTTCACTATGAGAGTGCCCTCCCTACTCCTGCAACACCATACATCATATGAGAGCAAATTTTCTTGTGCTCTCCCCAAGATAGTTCAAGAAATCCAAGTGCTTGATGCCTCCTCATGCTCACATCATGTAACTCATGCGATGAAGGTATCATGAATTATATATATGCCATATCAGCTCCATGTATCCCTACTCTCTTCTACTAAATGATGTAAACATCCTGCCACCTCTCCTCTACTCCCATCCTCCTGGAAAAAGGGTATACCAAGTGATGGCCAAACTCCTTCAAGAGGAGCCAACGTAGCCAAGCCTCTTGTTGCCCGGTATCATAGATTTTCAAGTGGAAAATCAGCCTCTTGCTCCTCATCCACACCCACATATCTCCTTGTGGATGTCTTCTCCTTCTTCCTCCTTTGGTACTCCTCCCATGAGGGCTACCATTCTCCCAAGCCATATCTCCCCCTTTGCATTTCATGGAAAGTTGAAATGCAACTCCTTGGAGACCTCCTAGAGAATATCTCTCACCCATGATTATGTTGGATCCATGAGGACTAAATTATGATGGAGGTAACATCTCCTCTCCACCCATGTTTAACAACGCTGTTAATTCCTCCAATGGTGTAGCAGTTGTTTCATCCTCCAGTTCAAAATTTGTTTCATTGTTTTTCATTGGGGTGTCATGGCTCACTCCATCCTCCAAAATTTCACACTCCAACCTCAATGGCTAAATTAAACTCAACTAATATGGATGAGGATGAGGTTTCATCTCCTCCTTAAACCCTTTGCACAGTGCAATGCAATCATGGTGCTCTATAATAGCAAAGTATTTAGATTCTTGGACCTCTACATCTAAGTTCCCACATTCCCTTAAATTATTTGTTGAAATGAAAAGTGGAAATTCATTCATACCTTTGTGGAACTTGGGGTTTTCTTCTTGTATGGTTGCATTAGTTGTCTCCTCCAATGCAATGGTTGCCTCCTCCATAGAAGTAAAAGGTTGCCCTCCCAAAGCCGTGACAACATTGGTGCAATTCTCCTCCCATGGTGGAATGGCTTTCTCTTCCTTTGTCCTCTCTCCATCAAAGGTTTGGATCAACCTTTGAGAAAATTCTACAAAATAATTCACCCTTGAATGGACCAAGGGTTTGAACCACCAAAAATAGGCTTCATCCTCCATGTGCAGCGCTGCAATCTCCACTGCTTCTTTCTCTGCCACTAGATGTAGCAAGAAAAATTCCTCTAGCTTTTTCACCCAAGCTCTAGCTAAAGTGTTCCCATCAAATGTAGACAATAGAAACCTATTGCCTTTTATTTCTCTTTTTCCATAGGGCCTTCTCTCCTCCTTATGTTGAATAAAATGTGGGAACATTGTAGCTCCCCTGAATGCTGCAAAATGGGATTTATACTCACTCAGGTATTGATCTAGAACCTGATGATCCAAGCATCTCTCATGCTTACTTTCTTTTTGAGAATAGGAAGTGCATGGACCTTCCTCTTCTTCTCTTTGCTTCTTCTCATTGGGGAGGCTCTTCTTTGTCCTAAAAATAGTTGAGATCAATCTCATCTTCTGCATCATCTTCTTTTTCTTCTTTCTTGGGCTTGAAGGCCACAGGCTAAGCCAAGAAAGGTGCTTTGATACCATTGTAATATCCCAAATCTGGAATAGCTAGCAATCCATGGCTGGAAAATGCATTTTCCAGAAATGGAGGTAGCAGGATTTGATACCAAGACCTGGATCCCTTAGACCAATGTGTCTAAGACCAAAATCCAAGAGTTGGGATCAATAAAATCCTTATAGGGTGGTGAGACAAGCCTCCCACACCTAGTTCCCTTCAGAAATTGCCCAGTAAAAGGGTTGCAACAATGCATATACAAGACTTGGAGCATCAGCGTTATACAAACACACCAATAGAACATCAGTGACATTTATCTCATAGAATTTGAATGAAATCCATATCCATCTGATTAAATAATAGCAGCAACAAATGAATACAAGCTCATGAGGGAAATGTTGCTCAAGACCAGCAAAACCCTGCCTCAAAATACTCCTGCACAAGTGTGCCCAAGCTAGGACTGCACTGTTATATGAAGACACTGCAACATGTACAATGGAAATATAATGATATATCAATGATAGCTCAAGAAATGAGGGGGAGCAAGCTCTCAATACCTGAAAACAATAGTACAACAATCCTTAGAAGGATTGGCTACAATACATGTACAAAATGGGAAAATACAATAATGCCGGAGTTGTTGGGTAGCAGCAGCAACTCATAAAAAAAATGGAAGGAGATGGTTGAATATGATCTGCAATCTGAAATAGCCTCTTCCAATGTATCTCTAAAGTGAAAGGCTGATCCTTTCACCAAAGATTTCCCCTCCAATCAATATTGCAGTCCCTCACTGCAAATACAACATGAGAATAACGTAGTCTAGGAGAGATAATGCGATGTAGGTGAGCTGGAAAACATTGGCCTGATGCCAAGATATGAAAATATGCCTAGGAACACTCCTCAATGATTTCCGAATGAAATAGAGATCCCCTCATCTGAAAATCAATCTCCGGAGTGGTGTTGTGGAACCCTCCCTTGCAACACCCAGCAACACAACCCAGCCACCAATGGAGACTACGTTGTAGCCAAATGAAATGCTTAGGCCCCAAGCCTGGATATGGGGATAATGAAGTATAATCCTTCAAGAGGTATCTCAAGAAGGAGATGAAATCCTAAACAAGAATTCCCTCGGCAACTCTCTTGCTAAACAGCAAGAAGATGCTCCAAGTCTAAAAAAACATGGAAATCTATAATCCATAACATGAGAAGCAATGGTTGCCTTTCCCTCCTCTTATACAATTGTGAGCTCCCTCTCCATGGGTTCCACTCATTAGGGTTTGCCTTCTCAAGGAATATTCCCTCCTCTTTCTCTGCACTGTCCCACAATGTGCTCTCCCCCTCATGTCACCGCGTTATTTGACTTGGTCAAACTTGACCTAGTCATCCTGCAAAAGTCCCTTTTCACACATGGAGGTGTGAAATCAAACTCCAAAAGTGATCCTCCTTCATGATAAGAGAATTTTTATTCCCTATATATAAAATGAATGGGTCTCCTACCCATTTTATTCTTCTCCTAAGTGCAAATGTCAAAAATTAATATTCCACAAAATTTGAAATATTACACTATCTTCTGAAGTTTCCTCAGTGCTGAGGCTTCTGTAGGTCTGGGCCCAACCTCTGGGAGCTCCACGCACGTTTTCATGGTCTAAAAAGTTAGAGAATTGATATCTATGAACTTGGTGCAATTATAATACACATTTCCATTTGATATAATTACAGCTCTTCTTCTTTGATGAATCATTGGCAGTCATGTTCTTATAATAAGACAAGTGCAATCACGTTTCTGCTAACGTTTTGTTAATTCCGGTTCTTCTGTTGTCGTGATAATTATTTTCTAGGCCATAGGAAGATTGATTTCAACATTCTGCCTCTCTATGCATTGCATGGCATAACAAAGTAATTAATCGATTGACTAGTGTTTTTTAATTAAGTCTTACTGAGAACTCCATTGCAAAATTACTTAATGATAGTTGTATGAGTTATTTGACCCGTTTTGGTTATATTTCTATTCATTACTACCGGCTTAGTTGTACTGTTGTTTCATTATTACACAGCTAGTCACATTTCTTAGTTGTACTGTTTTTTCATTGTTACACAGCTAGTCACATTGCGTATTTATATTGTTGTTTCATTATTACACAGCTAGTCACATTGCGTAGTTATACTGTTGTTTCATTATTGCACAGCTAGCCATATCGTTCTGTTATATTGTTGTTCCATTATTGCACAGTCATTCCTATTGCTTAGTTATATTTCTGTTTCACTATTACACAGCTAGTCACCATTCTAGTTATATTTCTAGCCATATAGCTGCTTCATTACTGCTTAGATCGCTAGGTCATCGATTCAATTCAATTCCATGTTTGAAACAATTTAGTTAGACTACTATTCTGCTTAATTTCATTACTGTCATTTCAATTCTCGCTTGATTTATCTAGACCGTTGTTCAGTTTAATAGAACTGTTGTTTTACTCCAATAGAGAAACATCAAATCCCCTTACTCGGCTTTAGGCTAAAAGATCCATCTAAGACATCTTCTTTAGGATCAGCAAGCTTCCAAAGTTAGTAATTCCTTCTAAACATTGACAAAGAGCACCCGTAGATCAGTTAACTCCCATATACTATGCTGACACTCTTGAAATAAAAAGACTTACCCCAGGTTGATAATTAAATGAAGGTACAATAGAGTTGTCACCGAAAACCACCTCTATCCGCCCCCAACATTTTGGCACCGTTGTCGGGGAGAGTGTTGAGAGTTATCTTCTTTAATTCATTATTTTTCCATTGTTGTGAGGAATTTTGTATTGAAAACGAAAGGTAAGAACCTGCGTACTGGTAAGCAATATGCTTTCCCTTTAGCCTGCCCGCCAACAAACTTTACAAGAACCATAGGATAGGTGCTTTTATCTTATGCCTAAGAAAAAGATAGAAGCAACCCAAAATCAGTCACAATAACAACCCAAAGGACCGGTGATCCTTGGGAGGACAACATACATAGACTAAATCATTAAGAAAGCTGAATCTCAGGCATCTATAGGACCGAAAACTACTTCTATCCAAAATCCTAACATTCCCCCTCGGGAAGAAACCTCACCATCTATAGCCTACGCTGAGATTCACAGCAAGACAGAGGGGTCTGAGCGAAGCCTGCAGACATCCACTCATCAAAACATCGACCTTTCAAAAGAGGGAGGCTCTTGCAATTTGCAAGAAGGAAGGGGAGAAACAAGTGGAGAAATTCACATAGAGGTACCTAAGTCCCCTGAAGGAGTAATCAAAATAGAGATTCTTAGAATCCCAGATCAAGGAAGTGTTACAAAACCCCCTCCGTATTCACCTTCCAAGCCTATCAAAATCTCCCCTCCAGATCAAGAAATTCCTGAAGATTTCTGGCACCTCTTTGATCAAATGGCAAATAATCAAAATCAAAATCAGAGGCAGACATCAACATTGGAGTACCCCATTGTTGATCATGCTTCCAATGCCCCTATGAAAGCCATTCCCTTGCATAACATCCCCACCTTTCATGGATTAACCGTAGAAGACCCTGATGCATTCTTATTTGAATTTTATGTCTTATGTAGAGGATATAATTACACCACCAATCCCCAAAAATTAAAATGATTTCCCTCCACCTTGAAAGGGACGACTCTCCGCTGGTTCATGGGGTTAGGAGGGGGAACTATAAACAACTGGGACCAAATGAAGAATGCCTTTATTACCAAATACCAATACTATTTCCGAACCCGAGACCTAAAAAACGAAATCTTTAACATGACTGCAAAAGACAATGAAACATTAGAAGAATACGTAGAAATATTTCAATGCATTTTACAAAGATCCCCATATACTACGTTTTCCAAGGACATTTTGAAAGCCACAATACTTAAAGGGATGAAGGAGGAATGGGTTGAATTACTTAACATAATGGGAAAAGGAGATATTTATCAAGAAGAATATGACGAGATCATCTCCTTATGTATTAGATACTCCTGGGGTATCTCACGTAACAAAACTATTGGGCGCGATCTTAAGTAGACCAGTAGCAATGTAACTAGGGTAGAATTTGGAAATCTCTTAGAAAACTTCAAAACCGACATCTTGAGCACTTTGACCACACAACTTGATTCTCTAGAAGCCAAACAAAAACAAGAAATAGTTGAACAAAATCTGGCCGTCTTCTGCCCAAAATGTCGGAAGAAGAACAACCAAAGGGAGTGTCCTTTAGACATGGTATAGACATGTGCGATCTGCACTGAGGACCATACTATGGACCAGTGTCCTTAACTCCCTGGGCTGAAAGCTATCTACAAAGAAGCAGAAGAAGAAACAGAACCAATCTATTTAATGAATCAGCGTCGACAATGGCAGGCATGACCTGGCATACCACAAGACCTACCTCAATACTTTCCAGTGCCCCAGTACAACCAGAAAAACCCTACAACAATTTGGCAGACTCAAAACCCCTTCCCAACTTGGCCAAACCAAACTTTCTCTATCCCACCCTGGCCTACGCAAAATCCATCAGGAAGTAACTAGAAAAACTTCCCTAGTTCTCCCCCTTATTGGCAGAATATCCCTTATCAAAACCAATGGCCAAACCCCCCTACTCAAAACAACAATTGGAACTGGCCACGACCTACGGGGATGGGAAATTTAACAACAGGAGCAGGAACCCAACAATTACCAGCCCCCTACCCTATTCAGCATAACCAACAGCCTGTCATATGACCTCAATTACCAACCCAACCCAATCCCAATCCCAATAATAGACCAGTTCAATTAATTCAAATCATAGAGGATCCAAAACCTAACAACGAAAAAAAAAAGTGCAAATAATTGAGGTTAAGATTGGGACGTACCATATTACCCATAGAGGCCCCAACTCCACCTCAATCCCAAATTGAAACATCCACAGGGCCTAGCTCAACAGAGATAAAAAAAAAAACAGGTAAAGACAAGGAAATAGTGGAACAACAAAGACCTGAAGATCTTAAAATGGCGCCACCACCATTTCCTGAAAGATTAAACTTACCCAGACCTTTAATCAACTCAGAATTTGACATCCTGGGGGAGTTAAGAAATGTTTGTGTCAAAATTCCTCTTCTGCAGGCCATCCAGGACATCCCCATCTATGAAAAAATAATCAAGGAGTTATGTGGAAAGAAAAAAATTAGGAAAATAATGGCTGCACCTACCGTTCATGTAGTAGGAACTCTGTCTGAATTATTATTAGGAAGAGAACCACCTGTGAAATATGAAGACCCAGGAAACCCCATTGTAACCGTACAAATTTTTGGACAATAATTTCCAAACACATTGGTTGACCTTGGGGCAGTCATCAACATCCTAACCACCGAAGCTTGTGAAAAACTAGGCATATCAGTCCTCAAACCTACAGCCACACTCCTCGAATTAGCAGACAGATATGTTATTAGACCAGAAGGTATAGTGAAAGACATTATGGTCTCAGTAGACTCATGGGAATACCTTGCTGATTTTTTAGTTATTAATCCAAACAACAAAATGGAAGGGCACCCTTTGATTCTTGGGTGGCCTTTGCTGGCCACGGAAGATGCTTACATAGGCTTCCGAACGGGCAGCATGACTATCACTAGAGGAAATTCTGTAAAAAATATTGTAATTTATCCGCCTGCCAAACCAACTCTACCTACAATAAAAATTCACAAACACCCAGATACATATTGGGAGAAAAATATCCGCCCACCCTTCACACTAGTAGAGGCTCTCGAATTTAAATATCAAATGAAAGATGATTTGATCAATAACATTATGAATCAGCCTCCCAAAATTGAAAATTTGAAATGCCAAATGATGAAAACAATTCTCAAGCATGAAGGACAAGAAAATCCTGTAATAGACATGGAAAATTTTAGGGGCTAATATTCGCAGATGGGCTAATTTTCCATGGTTTTTCCAAAAAAAGGACTCGTTGATTTCCATTTTTTTATAAAAAATATTCGCCCAAATTTTGTAATATAAAATTATTTTACATTAAAAATTGCCAACATTATATAGACAAGACATATAATATCATTATAAATTTGAATAATTTTACAAATACAACAATAAAATTTTTATAGTTTGCATATTAGGGACTAGTGAGATTCGCCAATTTTTTAAACTTCAAGATAATTTACCATCCTTAAAATTTTCCCTGGTAATAGACTTTCAGACCCAATATAATCCCACAACCACTGTTTGTAATAGTATACCTATTGAAATCAAACCATGTAATATTTTGAATATTCACATTACCCTGGATGACAACCAAAGGTAGAGACTTGTAAAATCCTTAAGAAGCGCCAGGGTGCATTTGCGTGGGATTACCAAGACATGAAGGGCTTGGACCCACAGCTGTGCACGCATCATATCTATACTGATAGAGAGACTCGGCCTATTAGACAACCGAAACAAAGACTGAATCCCCATTTAAAAGAAATTGTAAAAGAAGAACTCCAAAAGCTCCTAGATGTAAATTTTATTTATCCTATTTCAGATAGAAAATGGGTCTCCCCTTTGGTGGTTGTCCCTGTTAGGTCTCTGTAATAAGAAAGATTGGCAAAAGTCCGATCACAGAGTTAACATCATTTCAACCAACTTTGGGATTCTAGGATCTAGCCCTCCTGAATCCGGAGAGGGATCTCTCCAATAGGTACAAAGATGGATATTGTCTTTGAAAGCTTAAGGTAATGATATTAGGCTAGTTGTGAAGGCCAAGGATTTTGTTTTGGATGGTTGGGCATGAAATGTTACTTGAGGAGAAAGTCCTAAGTGCAAAAATTTCAAAAGTGAGAAGTTCCAAGTGGATAGAACAGCTAAGCTAAACAGATAGATATAACGCTGGTTTTTAGTCCATTGGGCTATGGAGTCATATCTGGGCTTTAATTGAGTAACAACATCAAGTGTGATCCAAGGGGCAAGTCATCTATACCACAAGATTATTGGGATTAAAATGATGGAATGGAAACATTAAAGTGTTGGAGGGGTGGAAACTGATAATAATTTCTCAGAGGATTTATAGTCAGTCCAAAACAAGAAAAGCCTCTTAAGTAACTGTTTAAAACCAACCAAGTGCAGGGCTAACCATTGACTCCTTGGACAAGTCTGTATTCAAGCAGCTTAATTGACAAACAATCCAGTAATCCACACAATTACCTTCAGAAAGTATGAAAACACACAAGAAAAACAGAGTGTAACTTAAGATCAGATAAAGTACTTTTAAACCTAGTCTACTTTCAGTAAACACCAAGGGAAACTTTCAGAATCTGCCTTTGGAGAAAAGAATCTAGGAATCAGGGCAAACCATATCTTCTCTAGTCTAACTTTAATAGCAAATAATGGAAATCACATTTAAGAACAATGTTTATGTAAACAGAAGGACGAGGGAACGCCAACATTCCTAACTGTTTAAACAGTATTGAATCATTCTTAAATAAACAAGTTTGAGGAAAACATCAAGATAAAGATTTCTTAGCCAGAGAAGGTCACTGATGTACAGTAGATCCTAACTCTGTTCAAACTGTTCTTTACAGAGGGATATGAACAATATGGCATACATAGAAGGAAAAAAATTTAACAAAGAAAGGAGCACTTCACCGGTGATATAGACCAGGATCCCAAGAAACAGCTTTTATATTGATGTCAAACCAGTTACAATATTTAGGTCCAATGTTTCAGTTCAGCAATCATCTTCACTATTCAACCTAACTACTCTAGCACAAGCAGAGCTCCAAGGGCCAGTGAACATTATTTACAATCAGGAGTTTAGGCTCAAATGTATTTCAAAGCTCTGTAAGCGACTCAACCAACAACTTCTCATCTTCTACTGAGGTATTTATAGAAGAATGAGGAGGTGAAATCTAACGAAAGATCTCTCAAAGCAATTAATACAGGATTCAAGACTTCTTGGCCTTTGAGGGGCTCGATGAAGAAGTTTACAAGTGGTCTTTTGTATTAACTATTTTTCATTTATGGATTAAGCTCGGTGGGAGCTTTATTTGACTGTGAGGCTTTATGTAATGTTTGGAGTAGCTCTGCAGATATTTTATGCATTGATTTCCTTGCAGAAGTAACTCCCTGGCTGCGTTGAGGCAAAAAGTCTTCCTTTGCAATAACTTCGGCCCTGGTTTGAAAGGTTTGAGGCAACAGGTGGCGTTTAATTGCCGGGAGGAATCAATTCGCCTCCTTTTTGTGGCGGTGGAGGGTTTCTGTCTGATAAAACACTTTAGTTTTTCTTTTAAACTGTGTTTTAGATTGGGGATTAGGCTTTTGATAACTCTCTTAGCCGTAATCCCCGTAAAAATTGTCTTCAATCTTCATCTGCTGTGTTTTGTCTTCAAAACTGATACTCTTTAACTGTTCTCTTGGATAAAACAGTGTCTTGTCGATGTGCAGGGGTGCACAGGGCTCTTTATGCTATCAATGCTCATGAATCATTGATAAATCATTTGATTTTAACTCTGTGAATGGTTCTCTATAACAGCTCGAAGGCACAGGAAACGTCTTTCCCAACCCTCGGCTCTCCTTCATTATATAATGGAAAACCATTAAAACACCTGAAAAACACAAAAACCATTAAGAAATCCTGCGTCTTTAGGTTTTAACTGCTTCAGAGGGTGGGAGAGGAGCGTGGCCATCGGATCGTGGAGCGGGGGCGCAGATCAACGGCGGAGATGCGGGGGATGGACGTAATGGACAAAAACCTTTATAAACAACGAAAAAATGGCATTTTTCAACTTTACAAAGGGAAAAAGGATTTATTTATATGAATGGTGGGGGTATCGTACGGTGGGCCCGGCGAGACTGATCGCAAATCGCAAGAGTTGAAAATGCGATGGCGGATTATGTGACGGAGAGAAAATGCGATATTGTGATATGCGATGGGCGCCCGATTGCGGGGCCGTTGGGCGCATGGAGGAACATATGAACGAGGCGTTATATAGGGAAGGTGCTTCTCGCAGCGCAAAATTTCAATTTTGCGATGGTCTTTCAATCAATCCATCGCATTTTCTGCGATCGTGATTTTGCGATGGCTCACAGCGCAGATTTCTGCGATGAACACTTTAAAATAAAACTGCAATTTGGATTTCTGCGATTTGCGCTTTGAGATAAGCGCCAAAGGGTTTGGAACTTGGTTCCAGGGCATGGGTATATGGGTGAAAAAGAGTTAGGGGCTTAGGCTCGAGGGGGCTTAGGTCCTATACATAAAGACATGTATTTTCATGGTTTTTGAAGGCTTTTTTGAAGGAAATGAAGGTTTCGTTAAGGTTAAAAAGTGGGTTTTTAACCTTATAAAAGTGGTTTTAATGAAATGGAAAGGGAGAAAAATGAAATTGTGGGTTTTTCATGGGAAATGGAAAATAGAAAATGGGGCTAGTGTGGAAGAAAAGGGAGGGGAACAAGGGGTTCTGCAGCAGTATTTAATCTTGGGATTTTTTGAAGGATTTCAGAGGCTTTTTAGGATGTAAACAACAATGTAGGATTTGGACAGAGGAAAAAGGCAGGAGGCCTTATAGAGACTTCAAGAGCCAACAATTTTTAGCAATGAAATTTGTTCCTTGAAGGCTCAAAAACAAATTTAGCCACCTTTTGGTATTCTTGGGATTTTTTGAAGGATTTCAGAGGCTTTTTAGGATGTAAACAACAATGTAGGATTTGGACAGAGGAAAAAGGCAGGAGGCCTTATAGAGACTTCAAGAGCCAACAATTTTTAGCAATGAAATTTGTTCCTTGAAGGCTCAAAAACAAATTTAGCCACCTTTTGGTATAACAAAATATTATAGGTGGCTAACAGTCCCTAAAAAGAATGGTAAGTGGAGGATCTGCATAGACTATAGAGAATTAAATAAAGCAACTCAGAAAGATCATTTCCCCCTTCCCTTTATTGATCAAGTCCTTGACACATTAGCTGGAAGACGTTTTTCTCTTTTCTTGACGGATTCTGTGGATACAATCAAATACAAATAGCCCTTGAAGATCAAGATAAGAAAACCTTTACTTGCTCATGGGGCAGTTTCGCTTATAGAGTGTTACCGTTTGGGTTATGTAATGCTCCATTAACATTTCAAAGAGCCATAATTAGCATTTTTTCTAATTTAGTAAATGAAGGACTTGAAATTTATATGGATGATTTTACACCCTATGGGGAAGATTTTGATCAGGCGCTAGAAACATTAGACAAGGTATTAGAACAATGTATTTCTACCAGATTATGTCTAAGCAACGAAAAATGCGACATGATGATGACTGAGGGGGTAATCCTAGGCCACTACATTTCTGCAGTAGGAATATAGGTAGACCCGGCTAAAATAAAGATAATCCTTCTGTTGTCCACACCCTGTACACAAACATAGGTACGCAGTTTCCTGGGGTATGCAGGATATTATCATAGATTTATAAAAATATTCTCACAGATAGCTGCACCTCTATATGCTTTAACTGGAAATGTTGAATTTCAGTGGACTGAAAAATGTGACATTGCTTTTACATAATTAAAGAAGCTGGTCTCCATGGCACCAATATTGTGAGGTCCTGACTAGAGACTCCCCTTTCATATCTCTTCTGATGCATCTGATACAGCAATAGGAATAGTCCTCGGCCAAGAAGAAGACCGAAAACCATATGCTATTTATTATATTAGCAAAAATCTCACCCCCGCCGAACTAAACTACACAGTAATCAAGACAGAATTCTTGGCTGTAATTTATGCTATCAATAAATTCAGACACTAAATAACAGGATATCAAGTATTCCTGTACACTAATCATTCTACTATCAAATATTTAGCAAATAAACCGATCACAAATGGAAGAATAACTCGCTGGCTACTATTATTATAGGAATTCGATATAACAATCCGAGACCGTCCAGGGAAGGAGAACGTAGTCACAGACTTTTTTTCGAGAGTCCCAAAAACAGATGATACATTAACAGTCAACGATCAATTTCCTTACGAGCACCTGTTTGCAGTAGCAATCAAAACCCCGTGGTACGCAGATGTGGCAAATTATCTGGAAGTTGGGAAGTTACCCAAACATTTGACGGAAAAAGAATGGAAGTTAATTATATAACGTATTTCACGATTCTCCTGGATTGAAGGATAATTATTTCATACAAGGGTTGATATGCATATACGTCGATGCATAAGGGAAGAAAAAATTCATGACATCCTATGTGCCTGTCACGATGAACCCTGCGGTGGTCACCTCAAAAACTGACGGACAACGCATAAAGTGATGCAATTAGGCTATTTTTGGCCTAATATTTTCAAAGAAGCAAAGAAGTACGTTCAGTCCTACAATAGCTACCAAAGGATGGGCCGTCCAAGCCAAGCCGATCTGATGAAATGCCGCTGCAACCACAATTGGTGGTGGAACCATTTGAACAATGGGAATTTGACTTCGTTGGGCCATTTAATCCGCCATCAAACCAGAAAGCCCACATATTAGTTGCCACATATTATGTTACCAAATGGGTGGAAGCAGTAGCTTTGCCAAGAGCCTGTTGAAACCTTAGTTAAACTGAGAGGGGGGGGTGAATCAGTTTAACACCTTCATGAACTTTTTAAAAATTTCAATTAAACTTATTTACAATTTAACTTCATGATCAAATTTATATGGAAACAAACTTATATGAGCAGAAATGTTAAGACAATGTAACAGCAGACTTATTATGAGAGCGGCACGTATTAAGCAGATTGAATAACCATATCAACACATAGACATCACACACAGAGACAATAGATATACGTGGAAACCCATAAAGTGAGAAAATCACATCTTATTATTGTTGTGATGTAAAGGCAAGCTCCAACTCCCTCTCACCATTGATTTTCTGTAAGCACCAACCTACAGGAGGCTCCAACCTCAAATTCTGCAAGCTACAACTTGCAAGGAAGCTTCAACTCCCTCACTTCTCATAAAATAAACACTTGCTAATTTACCTTGGATATCAGCTCTGTTTTGTACCTTTGATTTTTATTTTTTTACTGTCCTCCAATCTTCATATCTGTTTGATTATTTCTTTTGCTTCAATTTTGCATTCTCTTTTCTTTTATAAATTTACTCAGAAAAATGTATGCATTTCAACTTTACAGTGGGATTTTGTCTTTCTCTGGAGACTTGCCAATTACATCACAAACAATGTAAAACAATTAAAACCTTTCATTCAATTACAATATAAATTTCAAATCACTTCAACAACACTGCTCTCTCTGTTTCCCTCTCTCATCCATCAAAAGCCATCACTGTCTTTTACATTTCTCTTTTTTTCATTTTCTTGTTCATTGCAGTTGTATAATTGTTGTATGTACAACTGTCTTTTAATAGAACATAAATAACTCTTGGTGTTATTATAAAACCCTTTTTAACAAAAAATAATCAGATATATATCTGAACTTACAATCTTCATTACGTAATACGACCTCAACCATTAAAGATATAACCTTTGGTTTCGTATTTAAAAGGAATGCTCATATTCATTAAATGTACATCGATGATTTTTCATTCTCATAAAAAAAATATCTGCACCCCAATCAAATGTTATAAAAAACTTTTTAATAAACCTTGGCTTTTATATTAATGAACCACCAACGCTAACCTCTGAAAGGTTCGGGCCCCACAGCTTTATAAACCCTTCTGCTCTATTTGTCGATGCGATGATTCACTGTTCACTTAACTGTGCCGATGTGATGAATCATTGTTCACTTCACGGTGCCGATGTGATAAATCACTATTCACTTCATTGTGCCGATGCGATGGTTTACTTTGATGCCGGAACTCAAACACGTATGAATCATGGTTCATAAACCCATCGGGTCCGCATCTCAATCGAAACTTTTGTCAACACATTTCGCTGCCAACTTTTCTCCGATGTGATTCATGACTCAGGTCCTACCTTATAAGACTTTGTTTGATTTAAACCCAAACAAACCTTTTGTATTTTTAATTTCGCATCCATAACTATAATATATATATATGCATTGTACTTTAACCATTAACACGAGATTTTATGATGAATTCAATTCACGGGCCCACATATGTTTGATTAAATCCACACCTTTAATTCATTCCAAATGACAATGCCCTTTGAACATATATACATATTTTGACTACTTTTCGCACATTATTATGTACAAATTCATTATATAAGATTTGGTCTTTATATATATATATATATATATATATATATATATATATATATATATATATATCAATACATTATAGACCAACACATATATATATACTCCGCATAGTTAAAAGGTCAGACCATGTATCGGACACACAACTCAGCATTACGATTATTTCATATGAAAACTCAATATGTAATAAACATATGGCTCACCTTTCGCACATAACTATAATATATCAACTCGTATTGTATACCCCTTGTGATATTGTATGCCAACTACACTATAAGAACACATAATATGGTCTCTGCCAATGCTAGAACATTATAACAAACCCACGTATTAGAACTGAACCCAAGCAATAATGTATATAACTGTTTTCAGGGCCCACAACTTTTATTACATACCTTGGCATTATCTGTCGGACCAATCTAATGGTCGATGTTACGTCATGTTCCAAACAAGAATTCGACGGCGTGTAATGAATATCGCGCAATTAAAGTGAAAGAGTGTTAAACTTCAAAATTTGCACGATGTAAACAGATTTACAAAACCACCTTAAGCCATGTGTCCATCAACAACATAGATCGCATTCAAAATGAAAAATCCACTTACCACTCTAGACACCGCGCGATACTGCCGGTTTTTCTCACCTCTGGTTTTACTATTCACATTCAGGGTTCTGCTTATATTCATGGTTCCGCTCCATCAAAAACTTTGCGCCTTCGTTATATACATATACATTTAAACTCCGTTCAAAGGTTTCATTTCTTATTTCTTCAGCACTTTAATATATGAACCTTTTTTCATTGTTATTTTAACACAAACGCTACCATATTGCTAAACCCTTAGTTCCAATACCCTCAGGGTTCCGTCTTGACCTTTCAACATTTCTGTTGCACTCTTGGCGCTTCTACATGCTAAACCAACAATTCTATTAGTAATTACAATGCGCATTCCAGGTTTGTATTTCGGATTCTTCGAAGTCCTTACAGTGTTTATATATAAAAGTTTCCATAGGATGAGATAAAAATAGGTGGTGGAACTATGTAAAGATGTCAATAGCTCTTCAACTTCGCACTGTGGCCCTGAATACTCCCCTAACAATTTGTGCTTCTTTCTCTTCTGCATGTCAGCTCTTCTTCATTGGAACCCCCTCTAGATCTTTTCACTCTCTGTCTATTCTGCTGCCCTGTCTCTGTATTCTCGGTACATATCCTGTCACTGTATTCTCCTTTGCCTCTGCTACTGTCCTTTTCCATCAATGACAACACTTCTAACTGTCTCCCCCTTTGACATTGATGGAAATAACATTGCCCTGTCTATTGTAACATATTCCTGTCTATAACTTTTCCTCCCCCTTTGACATCAATGGGAAAGGGCTGATATTCTGATCTTGAGGACCTGTTCTATGCTCTTTGTGGCATTCCTTATTAATTGATCTCCCCCTGGAATGATTTTTTCTCTTCTATTCTCCCCCCTAAAACAATGCTTTCTCTTTATATCAAAGAGTAGCATCTACAGGCACTACCCCCAGTCTATCTTTCAGATATTCAAATGGTTCTCTAGCAAGAGGTTTTGTAAATATATCTGTTGTCTGTTCTTTTGTTGGCACATATTCCAACTTCACTACCTTCTGAGCTACTTGTTCTCTGAGAAAATGATACTTGATTGGAATATGTTTAGTTTTTGAATGAAGCACAGGATTTTTTGATATGCTTATGGCACTTGTATTATCACATTTGATAGAGATAGGTTCATCAATGCTTACCTTCATATCTTGGAGGGTTTGTTTCATCCACATGACTTGTGTGCAACATGTTGCTACTGTTATGTATTCTGCTTCTGCTATAGATAGAGAAATAGATGTTTGTTTCTTGCTTAGCCATGCCACCAAACTTTCTCCTAAATAGAATGCACCTCCACTTGTGCTTTTCCTGTCATCAACACAGCTGGCCCAATTTGCATCTGTATATGCTTTCAAAATGAATTTTTTTCCTTTTGGATACCATAACCCATGATGTGCAGTCCCTTGTAGATATCTGAATATTCTTTTAATTGCTAGTAAGTGATTTTGTTTTGGTGCTACTTGATATCTTGCCACAAGTCCTACAGCCAGCACAATGTCTGGTCTAGAAGTTGTTAGGTATAATAGACTTCCAACCATGGATCTGTAAAGTTTTTGATCTACATCAATTATTCCATCATCTGCACAAAGCTTGCATCTAGTAGTCATAGGAGGTGACACAGGTTTGCATTCTTCCATTTTGAACCTTTTCAGCATCTCTATTAAGTATTTTTCTTGTGAGATAAATGTGCCTGTGATCTTTTGTTTAATTTGTAGTCCTAGATAGAAGGTGAGCTCTCCGATCATAGACATCTCAAACTCTGATTTCATCTCTTCAGCAAATCCTTTTGTTAACTCATCTTTGCTACTTCCAAACATGATATCATCTACATACACTACTACAATCAGAAGTTCATTTTCATTTGATTTTATGTACAAATTGTTGTCTACTCCTCCTTTATTGAACCCTTGTTTTTGCAAGTATTTGTCCAGCCTTGAATACCATGCTCGAGGAGCTTGTTTTAGCCCATATAATGATTTCTTTAATCTACACACATAATATACATTATCTGTTAAGGAGAACCCTTCTGGTTTCTCCATGTAGACTTCTTCCTCTAAATCTCCATTCAGGAAGTCAGACTTCACATCCATTTGGTATACCTTGAAGTCATGATAGCAAGTAAAAGCTAAAAACAGTCTGATAGCTTCCATTCTAACTACAGGGGAAAATGTTTCATCATAATCAAGTCCTTCAACCTGTGAATATCCCTTTCACGCAAGTCTAGCTTTATTTCTGATTACCTATCCTTGTTCATTCATCTTATTTTTGAATACCCATTTTGAGCCATTGACATTTTTCTCACTGGGTCTTGGAACTAGTTCCCAAGTGTTGTTCTTTTCATTTTGGTCCAATTCTTCATTCATAGCCTTCACCCAATGTTTCTCTTTGCTAGCTTCTTCAAATTTCTTTGGCTCTATTTGTGACAACATTGCTAGGTATACCTCTTATGTCTGTTCAGTTAGTTGCTTCTTATCTGTACACCTACACTCTTGTCCCCAATGATTTGATCTTCTGGATGGTTCTTTTGAGTGTATCTTCAGGAGATTTTTTATCTCAGTTCAGTATCTTCTATTGGCTTGTTTATTTCATCATCATCTTGATTCTCTTCTTCATGATCTTCTAGAGGATTGCTGCAATCTATACTTCTTATCTTGTCTAATAGTTCTTCATCAAATCTTACATCAATACTTTCTACAATTTTGTGAAGTATTTTGTTGTAGCACCTGTAACCTTTACTCTTGGATGCATATCCTAAGAATATTCCTTCATCTACTCTTGCATCAAACTTTCCCAGATTTTCATCATTATTTTTTATAAAACACTTACTTCCAAAAACTCTAAAATGCTTGATTCATGTTGGTTTACCATGCCATAGTTCATAAGGATTCTTGTCACTGTTTGGTCTTAAATGAGCTTTGTTTAGGATATGCACAGTTGTGTGTACTGCTTCTGCCTAAAATGTTTGAGGAATGTTACTTTCTTGCATCATGGCTCTGGCAATCTGTTGTAAAAACCTATTTTGTCTCTTTGCCACCCCATTTTTTTGAGGTGTTCCTGCAATTGTGAATTGTTGCTTTATCCCATGCTCATTGCACAGATCTACAAAATCATAGTCTGTAAATTCACCTCCTCTATCTGACCTGATGCACTTTAGCTTGCATCCTGTTTGATTTTCTGCCAAAGCCTTGAATATTTTGAATTTCTCAAGTGCTTCTGATTTGTGTTTGAGAAATGCAACCCATGTCATTCTGGAAAAATCATCTATTATTAGCATGAAATAGGATTCTCCACTCGGTGTTTTAGTTCTTGAAGGTCCACACAGATCCATGTGAACAAGTTCAAGAGGTCTTCTTGTAGATAGCTTCTCTTTGGTTTTGAAGGATGTACGAGTCTGCTTACCTAGCTGATAGGATTTACATATTGTATTTGAAGGCTTCTTTATGACTGGCATATCTCTGACTGCATTATTTTTGCTTAGACTTATGATATGATCAAAGTTTAGGTGTCCCAATCTCCTATGCCATAACCATGACTCCTCAAATTTGCTAAGGTGACATGCTTCATTTTCTTCTTTGACTACATAGACATTGCTTTTTGTTTGAACACCTTTGATCAGGGTTTTTCCAGTGGTGCTTGATCTTACTTCACAGTCTTGTGCTCTAAAAAGAACTTCACAGACTTTATCACACATTTGCCTAACACTCAGCAGATTTGCTTTTAGCCCATCCACAAATAGTACATCCTAGGCTTTTCCTCTGCCATTATCTAGACTGACTGAGCCTCTTCCTTTGATTTTTCCTGCTTTATCATTGCCAAAAGTATCATTTCCAGATTTATTTTCATCAAAGTTTATAAACTTGCTTCTATCTCCAGACATATGCTTTGAGCAACCGCTGTCCAAATACCATTGGCTTTTCAGATCTTGAGCTATTAGAGCCAAGTCACATTTATTCACCTTCTTTTTCCACTGCAAGCATCCTCTTGTTTGGTACCTTTTATGAGGTGATGAACCATATTCTATTAGAGGAAATTTGGAAGACATATGTCCACTTTAATTGCATACACGGCATTTGGATATATCTTTAGCAGAATTATAAGTATGAGTAAACTCTCCATGATTCATAAACCTCCTTGAGGTTTTGAACATCAGTCTTTGTCCATATTTTTTGCATTCTATGATTTTATGGCCAAATTATTTACAATAAAAATAGTATCCATAAAAAAAATTTGCATACCTGATAAAAGGTTGTCTTCTCCATTTGTTTGCTTGAGTAAAACTTTTTACTATTTGCATCCTTTGCTAGTTTGTATTTATTCTTATTGTATGACAATATGCAGCAATATGTCCCAATTTGTGGTAGGCATAACAAGTGGAATTTTTCATAGGAGGAAAAAATCTCCTTTGATGACTTCCAAATTTGACATATTCAGGAGTATACAGACTTTTTTTAGTTGACAGTTTATTTATTTCATCCTTTGTCATTTGAGCTTCCTCCTGGTTTTTATCTACTTTATTGCAAGAATCTTCTTCTTTAGAAATATTCTGAGCTGCTTTGATATTCTCATCTGCTTTTACAAAAATGATATTTTTGTTTTATTTTTCTTTGCCTTTGCTTGATTCTCCTTCATAGCCTATCCCAGTTTTTATTAGAGGAGATCTTTGAGCATCTAGAATCTCATTCAACTTACCAGAACTTGTCATTTGAGAAGTATCTATTTTCCTCTAGGAATTTTCTAATTTCTTCCTTAAGCATACTACTTCTTCTTCCAACTTCTCTTGTTCCTGAGTTTTATCCTTGATCTGCTTAAGTAGAATATCTTCTACATTCTTGGCTTCTTCAAGCTCTACTTTCAACTGAATGAGGACTTCTGAATTTTTTTCTTCTCTTACATATTTGAGAAGAATGTCTTTCTGTTTTCTGCACTTCATTTTTAGTCTATCAATTTCCTCCAAGGCACTTTTTAGCTCCCCCTCAAGGTCCACTTCACCTTCTTCCTCATCTTCTAGAAGGCATTCTTCCATTTCTTCTATAGCCATCAATACAAATTCTGATGTTCCTTATTCACTTGAGAATTCAGCTAAGTCTTCTGACGCACTGTTGTCTTGCTGAGCATAGAAAGATTTTCTATTGAATCTCTTCCCTGTCTGTCAGTTCTTAGATATGGTCTTCTCTGATTCCTAAGCCTGATTCTTTGTTTTCTTATAAGGACACTTAGAAGCATAGTGTCCAACTCTTCCACAATTGAAACATTTAAATGGAAGTTTACCTTTATACTTACCTGAGCCTTTATCCAATTTCCTGATAAATTTAGCCTCTCCTTCATCAGAATAGGAGCATATATCTTCTTTTTCTTCTTTCTTCTTCTCTGCCTTAAAGGCTGCCTCCCTTACATTTGACTTTCTCTGTGGCAGTCTCATCTCATAGGTTGTTAGTTTTCCAAGCAGCTGGTTCATGGTCAATGTTTCCCAATCTGTTGTTTCTTCTATGGTAGAAACCTTGGGATTAAAAATAGATGGCAAAGATCTTAGGATATTTTGAAAAAATACACATTCTTGCATGGTTTCACCTAGTGCTTTCATATTATTGACAATTTATGTAACCCTTAAAAAGAAACTGGCAATGTCTTCATCATCATTCATCTTTAAATTTTCAAACTAGGCTCTATAGACTTGAAGTTTAGCTGTCTTCACCTTTTTGTCTCCCTCATGAATATTTTCTAGAGTTTCCACATTTCTTTGGAAGTCTTGTTGTGCATTACTTTGATGAATTCTGCCTCACACAGTCCATTCAAGATTGCATTCATTACCTTTGCATTAGCCACAAAATATTGTTTGGCTTCTTTCTTTGAGACATTTGCCTTAGAGTCATATCCAAATTCCACAACAGCCCAAACTTCTATTCCTAAGGACATTATGTATGTTCTCATTCTAATTTTGCGGAAGGCATAATTTGCACCAGTGAAAAAAGGGGCTTTTTTCGTTGAGGATCCTTCTTGACTAGCCATCCCAAGAACCTAGGATCTCCTTTCAGTTGTTAAACTACTACAAAAAGGAACTTGCTCTGATACCAATTTTTGAAACCTTAGTTAAACTGAGAGGGGGGGGGGGGGGGTGAATCAGTTTAACACCTTCATGAACTTTTTAAGACTTTCAATTAAACTTTTTTATAATTTAACTTCATGATCAACTTTATATGGAAACAAACTTATATGAGCATAAATGTTAAGACAATGTAACATCAGACTTATTATGAGAGCAGCAAGTATTAAGCAGATTGAATAACCATATCAACACATAGACATCACACACAAAGACAATATATATACGTGGAAACCCATAAAGGGAGAAAACCACATCTTATTATTGTTGTGATGTAAGGAAAGCTCCAACTCCCTCTCAACACTGATTTTCTGTAAGCACCAACCTACAGGAGGCTCCAACCTCAAATTGTGCAAGCTACAACTTGAAAGGAAGCTTCAACTCCCTCACTTTTCATAAAAGAAACACTTGTTGATTTACCTTGGATATCAGCTCTGTTCTGTACCTTTGATTTTTATTTTTTACTGTCCTCTAATCTTTATATCTGTTTGATTATTTATTTTGCTTCAATTCTGAATTCTCTTTTATTTTATCAATTTACTCAGAAAAATGTATCCATTTCAACTTTACAGTGGGATTTTGTCTTTCTCTGGAGACTTGCCAATTACATCACAAACAATGTAAAACAATTAAAACCTTTCATTCAATTACAGTATAAATTTCGAATCACTTCAACAAAACTGCTCTCTCTTTTTTCCTCTCTCATTCATCAACAGCCATCACTGTCTTTTTTGTTTCTCTTTTTTTCATTTTCATGTTCATTGCAATTGTATAATTGTTGTATGTACAACTGTTTTTTAATAGAACATAAATAACTCTCAGCGTTATTATAAAACCCTTTTTAACAAAACGGAATCAGATATATATCTGAACTTAAAATCTTCATTACGTAATATGACCTCAACCATCAAAGATATAACCTTTGGTTTCGTATTTAAAATGAATTCTCATACTCATTAAATGTACATCGATGATTTGTCATTCTCATAAAACAAATATCTGCACCCCAATCAAATGTTATAAAAAACTTCTTAATAA
Source organism: Pinus albicaulis (assembly GCA_034641835.2). Taxonomy (NCBI): domain Eukaryota; kingdom Viridiplantae; phylum Streptophyta; class Pinopsida; order Pinales; family Pinaceae; genus Pinus; species Pinus albicaulis. The sequence goes on from CM076574.1 coordinate 1,222,925,296, forward strand.
ACCTTGGGTTTTATATTAATGAACCACCAACACTAACCTCTGAAAGGTTCGGGCCCCACAACTTTATAAACCCTTCTTCTCTATTTGCCAATGCGATGATTCACTGTTCACTTCACTGTGCCGATGCGATGAATCACTGTTCACTTCGTCGTGCCAATGCGACGAATCACTGTTCACTTCACTCACTTTGATGTCAGAACTCAAACACGTATGAATCATGGTTCATAAACCGATCGGGTCCGCATCTCAATCAGAACTTTTGTCAACACGTTCTGCTGCCAACTTTTCTCCGATGCGATTCATGACTCGAGTCCCACCTTATAAGACTTTGTTTGATTTAAACCCAAACAAAACTTTTGTATTTTTAATTTCGCATCCATAACTATAATATATATATGCCTTGTACTTTAACCATTAGCACGAGATTTTATGATGAATTCAATTCACGGGCCCACATATGTTTGATAAAATCCACACCTTTAATTCATTCCAAATGACAGCGCCCTTTGAACATATATACATATTTTGACTAATTTTCGCACATTATTATGTACAAATTCATTATATAAGATTTGGTCTTTTTATATATATAAATACATTATAGACCAACACATATATATATACTACGCATAGTTCAAAGGTCAGACCATGTATCGGACCCACAACTCAGCATTACGATTATTTCATATGAAAACTCAATATGTAATAAACATATGGCTCACCTTTCGCACATAACTATAATATATAAACTCGTATTGTATACCCCTTGTGATATTGTATGCCAACTACACTATAAGAACACATAATATAGTCTCCGCCAATGCTAGAACATTATAATGAACCCACGTGTTAGAACTGAACCCAAGCAATAATGTATATAACTATTTTTGGGGCCCACAACTTTTATTACATAACTTGGCATTATCTATCAGACCAATCTAATGGTCGATGTTACGTCGCGTTCCAAACAAGAATTCGACGGCGTGTAATGAATATCGCACAATTAAAGTGAAAGAGCATTAAACTTGAAAATTTTCACGATGTAAGTGGATTTACAAAACCACCTTAAGCCACGTGTTCATCAGTGACATAGATCGCGTTCAAAATGAAAAATCCACTTACCACTCTAGACACCGCGCGATACTGTCGGTTTTTCTCACCTCTAGTTTTACTATTCACGTTCAAGGTTCCGCTTATATTCATGGTTCCGCTCCATCAAAAACTTCGCGCCTTCATTATATACATATACATATAAACTTCGTTCAAAGGTTTCATTTCTTATTTCTTCAGGACTTTAATATATGAACCCTGTTTCATTGTTATTTTAACACAAACGCTACCATATTAATAAACCCTTGGTTCCAATACCCTCAGGGTTCCATCTTGACCTTTCAACATTTATGTTGCACCTGCCTCTGATCAGCTAGGTTGATTGCCAGCCTCTGATCCGCTAGGGCACTTATGCATGCTAAACCAACAATTATATCAATAATTACAATGCGCATTCCGGGTTTGTCGAAGTCCTTACAGTGTTTATATATAAAAGTTGCCATAGGATGAGATAAAAACAGGTGGTGGAACTATGTAAAGATGTCAATAGCTCTTTAGCTTCGCACTGTGGCCCTGAATACTCCCCTAACAATTTTTTCTTCTTTCTCTTCTACATGTGAGCTCTTCTTCATTGGAAGCCCTCTGGATCTTTTCACTCTCTATCTATTCTGCTGCCCTGTCTCTTTATTCTCGGTACATATCATGTCACTGTATTCTCCTTTACCTCTGCTATTGTCCTTTGCCATCAATGACAACACTTCTAACAGAGCCACAAAAGAATCAGTAATTAAGTTTCTCTTTGAGCTGTTCATACGATATGGTCTACCAAGGGAGGTGATAACCGACCGGGGGGGCACAGTTCACAGGCAATAAGATCATATCTACTTTAAAAAAACACCATGTCATTCACAGAATTACGTCTCCTTACCACCTGCAGGCAAACGGACAAGTCAAAATAACTAACAAAGTCCTGAGGCAATCCTTACCAAGACAGTAGCAGCACACTGCCAGAACTAGGCCACTAGACTGTGAGAAGCCTTATGGGCTTATCGAACAACCTGGAGAAATACCACTGGATATTAACCATATCAGCTAGTATTTGGGAGAGAACCTATCTTCCCTATTGAGTTTGAAATTAAAACACTGAGAACAACCAAGTAAGTAGGATTGGACTTAACGGATGCTCAAACTAAAAGACTTCAACAAATAAATGAAATAGATGAAATTCGACTGCTTTCCTTGCAATGCACAATGATCATTCAACAACAATGAGCCAAGTGGCACGACAATTTAATAAAAAAGAAAGTATTCCAAAAAGGAGATTAAGTGCTCCTATATGATTCCAGATTCCAAGACTTTCTAGGAAAACTGCAAACAAGATGGCTTGGTCCATATGAGATTCAGGAAGTACATAGCAATGGTACCCTCACTTTGACCATGATAGATGGATCCGGCTCAACATTCTAAGTTAACGGACACAGAGTACGCCTCTATCACAAACCTCTCACGAAGCAATATTTTTGTCAACAAGCACAAGAAGATCCCACCATCCGAGTTTTGGCACAAGGGGGTGACAACCCCACAAACTCAAGTACATAAGAGGTTTGACAACATCACTTGTAAATTATGTATATAATTGTATATTTGTCCCATTTACAATCCATTTTTTTTTACAGGGTTGTGTTGTTTTCAGTTCTTATGCTTTGTTATTCAGTTTATGAACAGTTGTTGTTCAATTCTTGAACAACAACAGTTCAATCGAATTAAAAAGCTTTTTGATTGATTTTTTATTCTTTGTTGTTTAGTTTATGAACAACTACTATTCAATTCTTGAACAACAGCAGTTCAATCGAATTAAAAAACTTTTTAGCTGAGTTTTTAAGTTTTGCTGTTCAGTTCATGAATAGTTGTTGTTCAATTTTTGAACAAAAACAGTTCAATAGAATTGAACAGCTTGTTGCCGAGTTTTTAAGTTTTGTCGTTCAATTCCAGAACAGCTGCTGTTCAATTCTCAAACAGCACCGGTTCAACCGAATTGAAATTTTTTTTTACCATGTTTTTAATTTTTGTTATTCAATTCCAGAACAGTTGTTGTTCAATCCCTGAATGGCAGCAGTTCAACAGAATTGAACAAATTTTTTCCGCATTTTAAAATTTTGATGTTCAATCCCAGAACAGCTGCTGTTTAATTTCTGAATGACATCAGTTCAATCAGATTTTAAATAGCTTCTTTTGCCGCACTACTTGTGTTGTTCCATTTGGAAATAGTTGTTGTTCCATATTTGAACAAGCTAACTGTTCCTTCAACAAAAATACCCATTTTTTTGAGCATTTTTTAGCATTTTTAGCATTTTTTAGCATTTTTCAACATTTTCTTTAAAAACAGTTGCTTCTAAATGTCTTAAATAGCCATTATTTTTATTGAATAACCTTAAGAATGGAATGGCACTTGAAAGAGAGAGGGAAAATCATCAAATTCCAAATATGATGTCTTGTGATACTACAATTCTCAAACAGGAAGCTGATATTATAACACATCAACATAAAGGCTAAAATACCCATAGTTTGAATATGATACCAAACAATTCAGGGCCTTATAATGAAATGTCTTTTTGCACTATTCGAGTAATATGACCTTACAACATAAAGAAATGGAACAAGGGATATTAATGGTATTATTCTTTCTACTTCTTTCACCATCCCTCACTCTTAAGGATTCAATGAGCCTCCCTTAGCAATCATGGTGTGACATGAAAATCTGAAAAGAGGATAGGGGGTCTCATCACAAGCCAGCCTACCATTTTAATAGGAATTGAACAGGTGACATGCCCATTATGGCCACCTCACCAGGGTAATGACATTCTCATACATTAGAAGGATAGGAGGTCTCATCACGAGCCGGCATGATCACTCTGTTACAATTCTAGTGAATGGCACTGTAGTTATCTGGCTACCATACCATCAAAGTGACCTCCGACTGGATCAAATTGTTAAAATACAAAATAAATCTTAAGAGAGGATAGGGGGTCTCATCATAAACCAACCTACCATGATCATAAGAGTCTAAGCAAATGACATGCCAATTATGGCAACCACACCAGGGTATTTACCTTCTTACTAACTTGAAGGACAGGAGGTCTCATCATGTGCTGGCCTGATCATTTTGCTACAAATCTAGTGAATGGCACCATGATTACCTGGCCACCATACCAGCATGGCGATCTCTCCATCAAGATGATAAAATAACTATTCTCACATAGGGGTCGTGGCTCATTTTCGGGTTAAAAAGAAACCCTGTCGAGGCTATGAACACCTGCTGGCAGCAGTGGCCCTGCTTGTGGTAGGAAAGAATGCTTCTTTAATAAAAAAATATTGTTACATACACCTTGTTTTCCATTTTATTTACTACAAACCTATTACTTGAATTAGTTACAATCATGACTTACCATAAAAATAAATAACGAATATTTGATTACATATTTCAATCTTGGGAAGGACAACGCCAATCAATACTTGATTAAATCTTGCTTCTGTCACAACATTCTAATCATACAAAGACATCATATCATAATAATGACAATATTGTTTTCTCTCACGTCTTAGCCTTCTCCACACAAGATTCAATCATGAAAACTTTTAAATTTGATCGTTTGCTACACATGAAGTAATTACTTAATCGTTAATCCTCCACACACAAAATTACTAAAGTCTGACATCCCCATGCTCGCATTCATCACTGGTCGAATCTCTCCAGTACCTAAGGGTGTGGGAGCCCTTTTCTAAAGGGGGAGAGGTGTAATTGGCTTTGATTGGCTTGAATTTGGCAAGCAGATGAAATCCCTGCATAAATCTCGTCAGACACATCAGTAAATGCTACAATTAAGGCATGGAGACTCTTTATACAAAGCCACGATCTATTTTTTGGTTACACTCAGCTCCGAGATGAAACAGAAAATCCAGAAAAAAGATAACCAGAGGAGAAAAACATACTAGCCATGGGCAGAAATACTCTTCAAAATGAGCCGTTGAATTTCCCAATTTCAGAGGCAGCAAGAGTCATTCTTCAACGAGCAGGATGGCTGACATATGTGCATAGATTACAAGGACACAACAAGGAAATTGCAATCGAATTCCTGCAAAATTTTTGGGATGGGAAAACCAGGGTAAATGGCTGAACCATACCTGTCACAGAAGAAATCATAGCAGCAGTTTCTGGAATACCAACACAAGGGAAGAGATGGGCAGAAAAGCATCTACTCCTGCAAGAAGCAATAGCGCTATACCAGGACCCGGACGAACCACTAAACGAAGAGCTAGAGGGATTGCTCCCACTTCCTTACACCAGCCATGGCAAGAATTGGCGGTATTCATCCAGAGATTCATAACATGTGAAGGACGTCGAGAAGCGGTAAAATCTCGACATCTTAAACTCTTAGCTACACTCAAACAGAAAATTTCAATTAATTTTCTTTCCTTTTCAAATTCTGTATTGCATGATACCATTGTTCGACTAAGAAAAACTAAGAGGCCCCAATCAGTGGTTAGTCACCAAGGCTTAATAAATTTAATCGTTATTCCTGAGCTAGATAGGCAGCATCTAGCATGGCACAATTTTGTCAACCCAAAAGTGTAGGAACCTAAAGTTAACCCCGAGGGTACTGAAATCGAGCCTCCTAGGGTAAATATTCCAAAACGAAAGAGAATTTGAGCCTCAACATCAGAGTCAAATAGACAAAAATGTGCCAGAACGCCCCAGGGAACTTCGAACACCATAGATGGAGCAGAATACTCCCAGGCACCCTTACACGAATATGAAGAGGAGATGGCCCTAATCCTAGGGCAAATGAGGACAAGCTTTGAATTAAGTAACTCATCAAAAGCAGGGGAGAAAGAAGAATTTGTTGATAAAATTGCCTCCCCTAGCAGCTCTGGTCACACTAATATCCTACCCGACCAAGAGGAGCTACAAGAGAACGAAGCCCTATCTCCCGTTGATAATTATGAAGTATACGATGAAGGACAGATAGACGAAATATTGGAATCACAGGCTGATTTAGGTGACATTGTCCTCGTGGAACAAAGCTCTCACACAGAAACAGTTCCCTTCTCACCAGGAGGTAGCATTTCTCCTCCCTGTCAAGACCCTCATACTGAGGTCAATTCTGAAGAAGTAATTAGAAACACCATTCTAGACCTTACCCCTGAGCAAGATAATTTTACTCCCCTGCCACCTGTTGAAGTAAAAACAAGGGAAGGTTCAGACATGAGAAAAACTGAGAATTTGAGAAAGACCTGTAAAAATTTGAAGAAGCTGGTAAAACACCTGAAGAAGCAGTTGAAAAGAAAAAGAAGGGTTAGGAAGTCAAAAGAAGAAACTTCCACTGTAGGGACCCAAATAGAACCAGCAATTACTATGGAAATTGGAACACAAACCATTTTGAAAACCACCACCAAAACCGAAGTACAGACAGAAGTAGCAAACAACATTGAAACATCCACCCAAACTGAGCAGAAAGTTCTGTGGGAAAAAGGGATCCAAACAGAGGAAGTCCCTACCTATGCTCATTTAATAGAGATAGTTGCTAAGCAAAGAGTACAGAATGAGTTAGTGTAATTACGGCATGAACTGAAATAGTACAAGAAGGAGGTAGTGTCATTATAAGATGATGCAGGGGCATTAGACTAAAACAAATTCCATGCATTTTTGTTAGACTTAGGAGTTTTTAGTTTTCAAGAGAGTTAGATTTTATGTAGAGAATTTAGTAGGTTTTAATTAATTTTAATTAAATGTAGAGAGAATTGTAACTGCTGTCAATGATTATTTGGGCATATGAAGAGATGAGAGATTTGAAAGGACTGCAGAGTAGGAATGAGTTGGAATCAGTTTCCACAAGTCTAGGGGTTTATTCTAAAGTTAGGAATTTGGGGATTTGAAGAGTTTTGCTGAGCCGTTAGAGGATCTGAATCGATTCACTATTTTCTTGTATAATTGTAAGCCTAAAAGGAATTAAGAAGGGAGTAGAGTAAGTAGAGAGCTGTTCAGAGGAATTAGAGGCAAAGTAGGAAGATAGAAGGGCCATCGAAACGAAAATAAGGTTAGAAATAGAGTTTTCTATAATTAATTTCATTTATATGTATGACGGTCTATGTTTCGTAATTATATGGATGTTATTTGATTTAACTCTGCGTAGAGAGTAATTTGAGTTCAATACGCAATTGCATGAGCATGCGTGAATCAATTCTGTGTTAATGGTAAATAATCGACTCTCTACCATTTGATTCACATCTACATCATGATACTCGATTTGAATGTGAGAATAAGGAATTCGATGGCATTAAGATATTAGTCTCTGTGTGTGAATTAAAGGCACATTAATCCTATAAGAAGAGGCCCAATCGTATCGGAAGTCCATTCTAATATTAATAATAATCTGGGTAAGGAATTGCTAGTTTCGATCTGCATAAATCAATAACCATTCTTGTGTTAAAACCACAATACAGAGAATCCATGAAGTCTTAATCCTTTCGCTGAAGAACACAACTATGTTGGCACCTGATCATTGAATATATTTGATCCCGCATTGAACCCTTTGTTTACTTGGAGCGATATCGGTTGAGATAGAAACTTTGTTTGCTGAGCAATATCTGTGAAGTCGCTTCACAACCATCAAGGCGGAAAAGACAAGATTGAAGGGTTCGATTTTGTGTATGAGCCATCATATAGTAATTTAACCTCTGCGTAAAGGAAAACTCACAAGGAAGGAGCGATGTCGAAATCGTGTGGAGGAATCTGTTAATGAAGTAGAGTTAAGGCAGAAACGGGAGGTTGTGTGAACATGGAAGCGGTTACACTGTGTTAAGGGAGAAGGTACAGTAGTGTGTGTTAAATGGAACCTGGAGCCAATGAAACAGTCGGAACCTTGAAGAAATAGTGAAGACGGTTTTGAGGCAGAAAACCAGCGATCTCGCACTTCTTAAAAGTGGTAAGCAGAATGTCGAAAAAAAATGCGATATCGTTAGATGATGGATGCATGATATTGAGTGATTTTTGAAAACCATTTTTATCACATTAATTTGAAGAATTAAATGGCGTGCAGTTATGTTGCGCAATATCCGTCGGATATCCACCTAACTTGGTGTTGAAGCGTGATAATAGATCCACCGTTGGATCGTGACTGAAGTTACATAGAGGTATGTTAGATGTTGGGACCCTCTTTATTGAAATGGTTGTGTTGAGTTTTTCAAAGTTTTTGGGGTCGAATTAATGGATATGAGTTGAATGGATTGTGGGACCAAAATCACATGCAATGTGACTTGGTTTCAATTGTTTAAATAAAATTAAACCAATGGTATGATGCGTGAGCGCAAGGTAAATGTGGTGGTTTGAGATTAAAGCCAATTTCAATATATTTGGTGTCAATTATTCATATTTGACATTTGAGAATGAAATGTTGTGGCCGTGAGTATTTCTAAGGGTCATTTGGTTCATAAACCTTAGAACTAGAGTTGATTGTTGGGTCTCTATATATGGTTTCATAACCATCAATTGGAGTTAAGCTTCCGCATAAGAGAATAGAAGCCTGGTTGTGTTGCTGTGCAGTTTTTATAACCATAAGAAAAAATTTTAATTTAATATCTCAAATCTCAGATTTGAGATATTAAAGCTCCCCTATATTATTTAAGGTTTCCCAGATTTTGAAATTGAGGACCAATTTGAGTTTTAATGGAAGTGCATGTTTATACACAGCGTGAAAAGTGTTAATGTGGGTTTGGTAAGGGTACCCCGCTATCATGTGGTATCAGAGCTATAATAGCTCTTTTTGAAAATTAATTGTGAAATGCATGTGTACTAATGCAGTGAAGTAAATTTGAGGTTTTAAATATGTTTAAGAGTGATTGCAAATTGATTAGGTGTACAGTGAAGGTATTTAGGTTTGCAGAATCTGAAGTTGAAGGAAAAGTGTTTTGAAGATTGCTAGGATATGTTCTGAAGATGTGCATACAGGTATAAAGGTGATGGCAAAGTGCTCAGATCTAAATCTGATAGGACAACGTGCAATGCAGCAGAGCATTGGGAGAAATTGCAGAAGAAATTTTAGTTGGATGTTGAACAAACCTTGAAGGTGAGGTATTTTTTATTCTAATTGAAGATATTGTTTGCAGAATGCAGAGTGCAGACAAGTGAGGAGCATCTCAGCAAGAGGATCACAGCTTTAAAGAGCAGTGATGAAGGAAGCTAGTGAAGGTTTCTAAAGTGAAAAGCAAGTGTGGCAGAACCTTGAGAATTCCCAACATAGGTTGGATGACAAGAGAACATATGTGTTCTTGAGAAAGTTGCAAAGTGAAGCCTAGAGAGAGCAGAAGAGAGTGCTCAAAAGGTTCCAGCATAAGGAGAACCAGTACTTGCCAAAAGCCTAGATCCGGAGGAAAGGATTGGTGAGGTAAGTGGCAGCAGGAGAGCTTGTTGTTGCATAGGCTTGGTGCAGTTGATGAGTGAATAACTCATGATGGAGAAAAGGATGCTACTGATAGTCATAGCAGAGATTGCAAAGGTTCTGAGAGAGGCCACAACAGAAGAGAGAAAGAAGATGCTAGGAAAAATGGCATGAGGAAGAAATTGACTGATGCAGAATATTGGAAAGAGGTAGCTGAGATCAGAGAATATTTTAATAAACTCGTAATGATGATAGAGGAAAGACAGAGAGTTGGTTGGCTCATGAAAAAGAAATTAAAGTGGCACAGACTACAGATGAAGAAAGAGCAGATGATACATGCTCAGCAGAAATAGAGATTACTCAGGTTGATTGAGTATTTGGAGAAGGACTTGAAGACTGAAACTTCAAGTGAGACCAAGAGGTCAAATGACTTTACATCTGATGATTTTTTTATGTTTGCAGGAAAGCTGAGAAAGCTTGAACAGAGGATGAATGTACAGTTGGAATTTGCAGAACTCAGAGCAGCTGAGTTGAGAAGAGAAGTTTATGTTTGCGAAGCATAACAGAGTACAGATGAAGAATGGAGATCTGCAAAATATCTTGTGGATCATGGTGAAGGTTTAAGACAGCAAGGAGTTTGTCTTGCTGAGGAGAAAATCATTGATGATTTCCTGAATTATTGGGAAAATCCAGATCAGCTGGACGATGTAGAACCTTGTATTTTTGTGACTGATAATTGTGATATGATTATAGGTTTTGTAGAGGAGGATGAGAAATCTTGTGAAGCTGTCACAAGTATGAAGAAGTATCTCTCAAAATATGAGTACTCTAAAGAAAAATGCAATGTTGGAAAATTCCTCTTGACTGAAGGAAGCAGTGGTGCATTTATGATGGAAACTGTTGCAGCACAGGAAGAAATTCTTGTGAATGAAGAAGGACAGGATCAGTTTGAAGAACTGATATGTGAAACACCAGTTGAGGCTGTTGAAGCTCCTTGTCTACAAACTGAAATTTTGTGTATGAATGCAGGGATAGTAAATGATGATGAAATACTTCAGCAATGGCACAAAGAAATTGCATTGCTGGAATATTTGTTGGAGAATTCAGAGTATGAAAGGGAGATTGAAGAAGGCATATTTCACTACAGTGAACAGGAAAACATCATGACAGATGGTGTGAATGAAAGACTAGTTGACAGTCTTGAGAATTCTTCAAAGAATCCTTTGGGAAAAGTGAATCAGCATACTAATGTGCTAATAGAGATGGAAGGAATTTCTAGACAGCATACTGAAATGCTGGTAGAGGAAAGAAAGGCACTAAAGCCTTATGATTTTTGTTTTAACAATTGTTTTATGAATGCAGATTTTGTTGGTGCTGAAGAAAAATTGACACCATTGGACAGTCAAATAAAAGAGGAGGAGAATTCTGTGGAATAATTTAATCCATGGAATGAATAAAATAGATTGCTGGGGATTATGCTGAATGAACAGGATTCAATGCAAGAGGGAGAACCTCAATTTCAAAATTGAGGATTGCAGAATGTGAAGATGCAAGAGAATGAAGACAGTGAAGACTTTTTGAGTCTTGGAAAGGACTTGGAACTGCAGAATGAAGAATTGGTGATTGGATCATAAATTGAGACCATGGGGTCTTGTAGTGTTGAATTTGACAATTTGACTATAATTTCAGGTGTTATAGAAGACAATCCATCTCGTGGGGTTGTCTTGGATGAAGATGAACTGTTGCAGAAGAAATAAGGTGAGGCAATCATGTCTCATGTGGAGGAACTTGTTATTACTAATAATGACATGAAGGAGCTGATGTCTCTGATGGAAAAAGAGAAGACTGGAGGACAGATTTTTGGAACTGCTACAATGATGGAGAATTATAATTATATCCTGATAAGAGATGAAGATACAGTGGTTGAAGAACTTGATTTGATTGCCAGAATCAATCAAGGGGATGAAAGACAATTACTGAAGATTTTCCAAGAAGAAGAAGAAGATGCTAAATTTAAATTGCAGCATATTGAGGATGTGAAACAAGTAAAAATTGAGTGGCTGAAATGTTTGCTGAAAACATTTAAATAGGAGAAGGAGATTGCAGACACTAAAGTGAATTTTCCTAAATTTGTGGAAGAACTAGGAGCAGATACTAGTTTGCAGAACTTAAATATGCTTACTAGTACACAAGGAGAAATGAATGATTATGTTACTGAAGTTAGGGAATTGAATGATAATTTAATTTTCAAAGGTAAATTTGCAGGTGATGAGCAAAAGAATGTTGCAGAGGGACAGGAAGTTTGGGAGGCCGCAACATGTGGGGTGACATCTACAGGAGTGAGAACAATGTTAGCAACATTTCTGGCAAGAGAGGCGGCATTGGCAGCAGCAGCAACATCTATGAGGGAGACATTTACAGTAACAATTGGAAAGATAGCCACAAGGGCAGCAGCAGATTTCTTGAAGACAGTAATAGCAGTAATATTGGCAATAATAGAAATTGAAGGCAACAACAAAAGGCAAGGAAATTTCCAGACAGAAGATAAGCTGGACATATAAATTGAAAACATTAGAATATTGATGATGAAAGTGTCTCAGAAGAAACAGGCAACAGCAAGAAGGTAGAGAATTTTTAGCAAAGAAAAAACAAGAGCAAAATGTGATAGCATGGCTAGGGGAAAGTTGCAAAACAAAGTATGGAAACCTGGAAGTGTGTAGTTGAAGAATAATGCGGCTGATGGACAACAGCAAAACAAAGTATGGGATCCAGGAGGCAAATATTTAAAAGAACATGATCAGGATATCATGATTAATTTTAACCTTGGGAGTCTGATGCAGGGGCATTAGGCTAAAACAAATTCCATGAATTTTTGTTAGACTTAGGGGTTTTTAGTTTTCAAGAGAGTTAGATTTTATGTAGAGGATTTAGTGGGTTTTAATTAATTTTAATTAAATGTAGAGAGAATTGTAACTGCTCTCAATAATTAGTTGGGAATATCAAGAGATGAGAGATTCGAAAGAACTACAGAGTAGGAATGAGTTGGAATCAGTTTCCACAAGTCTATGGGTTTAGTCTAAAGTTAGGAATTTGGGGATTTGAAGAGTTTTGTTGAGCTGTTAGAGGAGCTGAATCGATTCACTATTTTCTTGTATAATTGTAAGCCTAAAAGGCATTAAGAAGGGATTAGAGTAAGTAGAGAGCTATTCAGAGAAATTAGAGGCAGAGTAGGAATATAGAAGGGCCATCGAAACGAAAATCAGGCCAGAAACAGAGGTTTCTGTAAGTACTTTCATTTATATGTATGAAGGTCTATGTTTCAAAATTATATGGATGTTATTTGATTTAACTCTACGTAGAGATTAATTTGAGTTCAATACGCAATTGCATGATCATGCGTGAATTAATTATATGTTAATGGTAAATAACTGACTTTATACCATTTGATTCACATCTGCATCATGATACTCGATTTGAATTTGAGAATAAGGAATTTGATGGCATTAAGATATTAGTCTCTGTGTGTGAATTAAAGGCACATTAATCCTATAAGAAGAGGCCCAATCGTATCAGAATTCCATTATGATATTAATAAGAATCTGGGTAAGGAATTGTTGGTTTCAATCTGCATAAATCAATAACCATTCTTATGTTAAAACCACAATACAGAGAATCCATGAAGTCTTAATCCTTTCACTGAAGAATGCAACTATGTTGGCACCTGATCATTGAATATATTTGATCTCGCATTGAACCCTTTGTTTACTTGGAGTGATATCGATTGAGATAGAAACTTTGTTTGCTGAGCGATATCTGTGAAGTCGCTTCACAGCCATCAAGGAAGAGAAGACAAGATTGAATGGTTCAATTTTGTGTATGAGCCATCATATAGTAATTTAACCTCTGCGTAAAGGAAAACTCACAAGGAAGGAGCGATGTTGAAATCGTGTGGAGGAATCTGTTAATGAAGTAGATTTAAGGCAGAAACGGGAGGTTGTGTGAACTTGGAAGTGGTTACACTGTGTTAAGGGAGAACATACAGTAGTGTGCGTTAAATGGAACCTGGAGCCAATGAAACAGTCGGAACCTTGAATAAATAGTGAAGGGGGGTTTGAGGCAGAAAACTAGTGGTCTCGCACTTCTTAAAAGTGGTAAGCAGAATGTCAAAAAAAAATGCGATATCGTTAGATGATGGACGCGTGGCATTGAGTGGTTTTTGAAAAACATTTTTATCGCATTAATTTGAATAATTAAACGGCGTGTAGTTATGTTGCACGATATCCATCGAATATCCACCTAACTTGGTCTTGAAGCGCGATAATAGATCCACCGTTGGATTGTGACTAAAGTTACATAGAGGTATGTTAAATGTTGGGACCCACTTTATTGCAATGGTTGTGTTGAGTTCTTCAAAGTTCAATTGTCAAATTAATGGATATGAGTTGAATGGATTGTGGGACCAAAATCACATGTAATGTGACTTGGTTTCAATTGTTTAAATAAAATTAAATCATTGGTATGATGCATGAGCGCAAGGTATATTAGGGGCCAATTGTGGTGGTTTGAGATTAAAGCCAATTTCGATATATTTGGTGTCAATTATTCATGTTTGACATTTGAGAATGAAATGTTGTGGCCGTGAGTATTTCTAAGGGTCATTTGGTTCATAAACCTTAGAACTAAAGTTGATTGTTGGGTCTCTATATATGGTTTCATAACCATCAATTGGAGTTAAGCTTTCGCATAAGAGAATAGAAGCCTGGTTGTGTTGCTGTGTGGTTTTTATAACCATAAGAGAAATTTTAATTTAATATCTCAAATCTCAGATTTGAGATATTAAAGCTCCCCTATATTATTTAAGGTTGCCCAGATTTTGAAATTGAGGACCAATTTGAGTTTTAATGGAAGTGCTTGTTTATACACAACGTGAAAAGTGTTAATGTGGGTTTGGAAAGGGTACCCTGCTATCACAAGAGCACCAGACACTGCAAAATAAATTCACTGACCTCTCTCTTATTGAAGATGAGACATTTTCCCAGCTTAGAAGTGATCAGGAAAAGGTTAAAGTAGTACAAAGGCAGGTAGATCAAGCCAAAGAGAAGATCTATGCAATTTTCTCTCTATATGATGATGCTTTATCATGTAGGTCACCGGCAAATAACTATGCCCTATTCCTAACAAAGCAGTACCTACTTCTGAAAGTTAAAGCTGTAAGAGCAGGGAAATCCACTTCTTTTAAGACTACATAGGAATTTGTCCAATGTTGTAATGACCAGGATGAACAGGTTCAACACTTCTTATGTGAGCTCTACATGCACAATTTATTTTTAGAAAATGACACTGATAGCAACCTCGGCCCCTTCATAGGAGATGTTCAATTACAAGCTTTCCTTTTATTTTCAAAAAACCATATCAAGTGGGCCAAAGCTTATGGCATCTTTTAGAAAAGAGAACATAATCTGGAACTATGGGTCAGGGGGGAGCCTATGAAACCCATGCAGTTGATCATCTGACATCAGAATTTCATGAGAAGGCTGGGTGTGAAGTCTAGATTGGGTCCTTTCCATAAAGATGTCATTGAAAATGCATAAGATTAATTTGAGGACATCAGTGAAGCAGCCCTAACAGCAGCTAAACAACGGTGGATGGCCTCCACAAATAATGTGAAAAATAGGGAGCCATTCAATTATAGGAACTTCAAGGCTGCTGCTTCAAGATTCCGTTTATACAGAAGCTTAGTCTATAGCATGGGGCCTTCCTGGCTAGGTTGGAGATATCAGAATCTCCTCCTCTATCTTCCCCCTGAGGAGTATAATCACGACTACGAGTTGCCAGAAGGAGTGACAGGCCCTTCCTTCACACTCATAAAAAGAAAGTGAGGCTATAGAGCACCCAATGAGAGACCCTAACCTGCCTATTCTTTAACACAATTACATCTTAATCATTTGTTTGCATGAGGAAATGTAATAAGGTAAGCAGGGGAGCATGTTAGGCCCAGACTAAGGTATGATTTTCACCCATTAAATTCTGCAAATCATATTGTAATTTCAAGAAAATCCCTCTTCATATTAACAATAAGGAATAAAAATCATGAAAATAGGAACAATCAGACTAATGATAGAAAAGATGATTTATAATAAGGAATTGACTATTTTTGTCTTTACCTGCAGAAAAATAGGAATTCCTAAACCAATAGCAAAAGAAAGCCAATCGACGAACGCAAGCACAAAGCAGTCCAAATGGCCAATAGAAGGCGAACGAGAAGATTGAGTCTAAGAACTGAAACGACAGCCGCACATAGCGGGCTGTCGTTTGAGATACATTCTCAAAATTCTGAAGATCGCCTTTAAAAGGGCAAAGAACAAAATGAGACAAAAGGACGATAATAGAAAATTCCATAACAATTTGTCGAATTACATTTTGTAGCATTCCTAGATGTAACAGAGAGGATTGAGTAACTATCTTCTGAAGTTTCCTCAGTGTTGAGGCTTCTGTAGGTCTGGGCCCAACCTCCGAGAGCTCCATGCACGTTTTCATATTCTAAAAAGTTACAGAATCGATATCTATGAACTTGGTGTAGTTATAATACACATTTCCATTTGATATAATTACAGCTCGTCTTCTTTAATGAATCATTGGCAGTCGTGTTCTTAGAATAAGACAAGTGCAATCATGTTTTTGATAACGTTTTGTTAATTCTGGTTCTTCTGTTGTCATGATAATTATTTTCTAATCCATAGGAAGATTGATTTCAACATTCTGCATCTCTATGCATTGTGTGGCATAATAAAGCAATTAATCGATTGACCAGTGTTGTTAAATTAAGTCTTATAGAGAACTCCATTGAAAAATTACTTAATGATAGTTGTATGAGTTATTTGACCCATTTTGGTTATATTGATTTTCATTACTACCGGCTTAGTTGTACTGTTGTTTCATTATTACATAGTTAGTCACATTGCTTAGTTGTATTGTTGTTTCATTATTACACAGCTAGTCACATTGTGTAGTTATATTGTTGTTTCATTATTACACAGCTAGTCACATTACGTAGTTATACTGTTGTTTCATTACTGCATAGCTAGCCATATTGTTCTGTTATACTGTTGTTCCATTATTTCATATTCATTCCTATTGATTAGTTGTATTTCTGTTTCACTATTACACAGCTAGTCACAATTCTAGTTATATTTCTAGCCATATAGCTGCTTCATTACTGCTTAGATCACTAGGTCATCAATTCAATTCAATTCCATGTCTGAAAAAATTTAGTTAGACTATTGTTCTGCTTAATTTCATTACTATCATTTCAATTCTTGCTTGATTAATCTAGACCGTTGTTCAGTTTAATAGAACTATTGTTTTACTCCAATAGAGAAACATCAAATCCCCTTACTCAGCTTTAGGCTAAAATATTCATATAAGACATCTTCTTTAGGATCATCAAGCTTCTAAATTTAGTAATTCCTTCTGAACATTGACAAAGAGCACCCATATATGAGTTAACTTGCATGTACTGTGCTGACACTCTTGAAATAAAAAGACTTACCCTGGGTCGATAATTAAATGAAGGTACAATAGAGTTGTTGCAGAAAACCACCTCTATCTGCCCCCAATAGTCGTGTGCATTGTTTGGGTCTAATCAAATATTTATTTGTCTCCCTAGAGAAAATCCTAGCAAAAAATTTTCCTTATGCACGTGGTAGTTGCTGAAATTCCTCCACGTTTCAGTATGTTATTATCAAGATCCGGGGGTGATAAATTGAGAGGTACACTATAGTTGGAATTTTCCTATGCAACAATTCTTGTCTTCGTTCAAATGAGAAAACTATACCATGAGACTAAAATGAAATACATGATGAAAAAGAAAGAAAGGCCTAATAATCAACCTATCAACATTGTACATATAGACTTAGAGTCCTTCATATTGTACAATGATTATGGATTAGATAATGTAGATTGACAGTTAGTAGAAATAGAGGATGTTCCTAAGATTTCAGATTGTATTAGAATAGTGTTAGAAAAATGGAAATGGAATCTTCCTACTATATCTGAAAATCCATCAAATAAGGCAGATGAAATCTCAGAACAACATAAAGAATCAGATCAAAAAAATGTGTCAAATCATAGTCAAGAGTTTCAGTACCTTGAGGAAGAAGATGGTCTTTGGAGTATGGACTTTTATGGTTCCATTGGAAAATACGGGGCTAACATTGGTTTATGGATCAGTAGCCCATTTCAATAGCAAAATAAATTCCCAAATAATGTTAGGTTGTGTTCCTACAAATTAGCATTCAATTGTACAAATAATGAGGCCGAATATGAGGCACTCATTACTGGTCTGAAAAATTTGAAAAATTTGGGAGCTAGAAGAATTGTAGTCTACGGTGATTCAAATATGGTAATTAAACAAAAAAAAGTTGAGTATCAAGCTAATCACCCAAGGATGAGGCAATATAGGAATGCAACACTTGAAATTTTGAGAATGTTTTCAGAATATACACTTAAAGTAGTGCCAAGGTTGCAAAACTTGATGGATGATTCATTAGCCACTGCTGCAAGTAATTTAAAATCTACAATGTTTTAAAATAAAAAATTTGAGATTCATATAAATCATAGGCCCACCATTCCTGATAACTTGAAATTTTGGCAAGTATTCTAGGACAATAAACAAGTGAACAATTTCCTTCAAAGTGAAGGTGAGTTTGAGAATTGTTCTATGCATGAAGTGTACAACAAGGATGACCAACTCATTGAGACAGATCATATTGACATACTTTAGATCAAGAACAATAATATTCCAAAAGGTCCTATAACTTTGGAAGAATTATTTGATCAAGATGACGTGGAAATAAAACCTACTTTGGTTCCCATAGAAAAAGGCATAGAAGATGTTAATATTGGAATAGCGGAACAACCAAAGTTCATCAAGCTTTCAAATTCTTTGCCTCCAGACATAAAGCCTAAATATGTTGATTTTTTTACTGGGTTTTCTATTGTGTTTTCTTGGGATTACTCAGATCTAAAGGTGTACAATAAATATATCATTCAGCACACTATCTCGATAAAGCTAGGAAAAAAGCCTTTTAGGCAGAAGCTCAGGAGAATAAACCCAAGATTTTTGCCATCTATTGAGAAGGAGGTAAACAAGCTCTATAAGGTAGGAATTATTGTTCCAGTTAGATTTTCTGATTGGATCTATAATTTGGTTCCAGTGTGGAATAAGACTAGTCAAATATGACTATGTATAGATTTAATAATTCTAAACAAAGTGTTGCTGAAAGACAATTACCCACTGCCAAAAATGGACCACATACTTCAACGAGTTTTAGAAGCTAGCAGGATGTCATTGATGGATGGTTACTCAAGGTACAATTAGATCCTTGTGCATGAATATGATCAAGATAAGACAATGTTCACTACACCATAGGGTACCTTTAAATATGCCAAGATGTCGTTCGGTTTGAAGAATGTCGGGGCTGTTAGACTCCTATACCAATAGGTGTCATTTTTCATGATTGACTTGTTGAATTATGTAATATGTTCAAACATTTTTCTTGTGCAAAGGTGTTCCATATTCTTAAAAAATCAAAAAATCCAAAAAATTTAAAAAATGTAAAGAGGGTATACCCTAAAAGAAAAATCAAAGGGTAAAAAGAATAAATTGGTCAGAAAAGTGAGAGAAATGAACCCCAAGCAAAGATAGACCAGGAAAGTGTGCAAATCCAAATGCCACTACTATTTCATGTTCTGTAATAAAGCAATTGTTTGCAGCTTGTCAAACTTTTGCCAGAATTTATGAAGAGTCAAACTGTTTAAACTTGACTCATTCATGTGTAAATTTCTTGTTGTAGAATAGAGAATAAATATCTGACCAAACAGTTTAATCTTGGCAGATAAGTAGATAGTTAGAGTTAATAAAAGGTGCTCAACAGTTTAATCTGAGCCCTTGGATGTAATAAGGGTAGAATTAGATAGATTTTCCTTGTAAAAGAAAAGAAGATTGATAAGGGTTTGCCACTCTAAGTGCACCCTAATAAAGAAGAGAAAATGGTAGTGTAAAGTAGATAGGGTAGGTAGATGGTGTTGCAAAATTTCAGGTGATGAATGATGGTGCTAAATGTGTTTAATCATTTACTTTCATCACAAGTACTGAAGCAGAAAATACATTGGAAGTATTTCACAGAAAGCAAAGTCAGAATCATTAATTTCCCATCTCACTTTTTCCCTAAGGTTTTACTAATTTCCCTAAAGTGCTAAGGTATTTGAAGATTAAAGGAGCTCAAGGCATTTCCTTGTCTTTTGGAGGGACCGGACCCTCGACCTAATGATCAAAAAGACCTAAGTATTTGAAGTTATTTATCATTATAATCATTCCCTTTTAATCTTTTCTTAAGTAAAATTCTATTTTCCTTAGGAAAATCATGCAAATTTCCATAATAAACCCTCAAAATTACTTGCTATTCTATGTTTAAGTGTTGAAGTTGAGATGATACAATTTACTTCAGAGATCTTCACTTTCCTAGTTGTGTAAAGTATTTTGAGTTTACCTTGTTCCTTTGTCATATTAACATTTAACTTTAAATATTAAATCCTTATATAAATTACCTTTCCCTATATGTATAACTCCTCCTATGTAATATCCCCAAAACCCTCTTACTATAGATTTTTAGCCAAAGTATTTAAACCCATATAATAAAATCAAATTCTCACATTATACACCCTTTGGCTAAAAACATATCTTTATAGACTATTCCCGCCCCCTATGTTAATTAAATTATTTTAATTTAATTACCATATAATAAAAATAAATGATAAAAAGGGTTTTGAACATATATTTATATGTTTTAAACGAAAAAAAACAAATAACCCATCCCCTTGGTATTTTCCTTTCACCCGACACCCTAACTAGAGTTAAAGTTCTCAAGTTCCAACTCTAAACTCTGGTTTAAAAACCAAATCCCCAATCGATTGCCCACATAATACAGGGATTAATTAATCATTCGGATTAATTAAT
Organism: Pinus albicaulis; assembly: GCA_034641835.2. NCBI lineage: Eukaryota > Viridiplantae > Streptophyta > Pinopsida > Pinales > Pinaceae > Pinus > Pinus albicaulis. The sequence goes on from CM076574.1 coordinate 1,222,945,798, forward strand.
AATCGGACCTCCAACCAATCAGAAGCCGCCCGGAATATTTAATTAAACAATAATTCTTTTGGGCCCGCACGTTAAATCCCTCGCCATCTTCACGTCATATCACCCGTCCGATCGCCCATTCCCGGATCAACGGCCCGTTGTAATTCCGCTAGCCACCCATCGTCCGATCGTTAACGTGCGGGATCACGGTGGTTTTGAAACAGTGCATCAGCCACATGTTGATCTCCGAATGGAATCGCTCCCATCTCACAAAAAACCTTCAACCCCCGAAAGCAGTGCGGAAATTACCGCTTACCGCCCAATCCCGGTGACGGGTCCTTCCGTACGATAATGATGTCATCCTCGAAAAAATAAAAAAATCCCTATTGACTATGTAAATAAAACAAAATTTCGTGTATTTTCTGTCATTTTCTCTGTTGAAAGCGACTGTGCCCTCCACTGAAAAATTCGAAAATTCCACTGTTTAAGCTGTCGTCAACCAAAATTGCAGAACGCCATTGTTATACCAGTGCCCGAGCATTCATCCGCCATTGACCAGTACCTATAAATCTCGACATTTTCCATAAAACAGGTATTTATCCGTTTTCCTGCTGGAACTCTGTAAAAAATCCGCATTCCAGTGTTGAATTCAAGCCATGATCTGAAAAGAAGTTTTATATTGGTCTGTTTTAGTTCCTGCAACTAAAAGAATACTTTCAAAACTGAAATTGCACCCATTCTGTGAAAAACCCCTGAAATTTCCACTTTGAATACACAAGAACAAAAATGGAAGTCCCGGTAGCCCTGAATGTAGCCCCATTAAACGCCCCTCACAGAGAATTGGAATACTTGCCATTAGTGGATAAAGAATTTCAAATTAAAGACTTAGTGTTCGATGAAAATCCCCTTCGAAGTTATTGTCGCTGCAGAGATGATTATTCGAAAGGTTTGGATGTCATTGGGTTATGGGAATCCAATTTCCCAAGATATCTCATCCCCTCAGTCCGTATATTCCCAGAAATTATCCACTACTTTCATTCCAATTATGATCCAACTCAAAGAGCAGTGATGTCCCCTGACCAGAGTGTCTTGTTCCCCATTACTCCTCAAGCTATTAATACAATGCTCCATTTTGAACCTGATCAAAATCTTACTCCTTTGTCTATGGAAGAACTACTTGAAAAGTCTACCCAATTGTCCCAAGAAAAATTGAAATGCATTTGCCAGACCTTTATGTTACCTGAACATCAACCTAAGGGCCCTCCTCCCTATGGTTTTGCTTATTTTACTAATTTAGGCAAGCTCATCCTGAATATGATTTGTACTAGGTTTTAATACTAGTGAGTATGTTGATGAATTGACCCTAGTATTATTATCCATCTGCACACCTGGACAGCCACCTGCTGTGAAATATGATTTTGCATCTTTCATTGCAAATAAAATCCATGACCAGTTTATGAGGTTAGATATTGAGAAAGTGTTTAAGTATTCCTCAGTCATTTACCATCTCATCATCTATTATCAATCAGAGAAGTTCCCTTTTCTTGTTCAAAAGCTTGATGCCAATGGAAACCCTAGATCTGTTATATTTTGGTCTGCCATAACTCACAGTTCCTATAATTCTCCCTATTCTTATGATGATTTCAATGATCTTTTCATACATCCTGCAACTACCATGTTGACAGGAGTTGCTCCTCCAAGGTTAAGCAATGAGATTAAGAAAACTTTGCAGCTTTCAAGGACATACAAAGTTGGACACTGGTATTTGTATCAAAATCATTCAGAAATCAGAATATATGGATGTGAACTTTGTCCATTCAAACTGCTTAAGTATGTGCCTATGAGACTTTTTGCCTTAGAATATTTCAGGCAAATGAATAATTCTGATGTTATTCATTTTTGTAATGTTAAGAAGAAAGCACAACTCAGAATCAAAAGTCAGTTAGGTCCCTTTATATGCAATTCTAGGGATGTTGAACATGAAGCAGAAAATATATTGCAAAACCATTTCAAGTTACAAAAGAGTTTCCGTTTGATTCCTTATGATCCATTCAGTTTTATCTGTGACAAAAGAATGAAGAACAAATCAGCACCCTACTTGTTGAGTCTCAAAAATGTTCTCCATATTCATACATATTTCCATTATGTCATAACCATTTAGCTCTTATTTCATAGCCATTTGACCTAAAACCCTACATCAAATAACCATTTACATAAATATATGGGTTAGGATTCTTGTTTTCCAAAGTTATTTATTTTATGTATTTTAAGTGAATTTATGATTAAAAACTAGAAAATTAACATAGTTTCATATATCTATATATGTGTTATGAGTTTTGTGACATGTGTAGGTCAAAAGGAGACTTCTAGAAGACCCTTATGTGGCACTCTGAAGCCAAATTCGAATTTGGTTGGAGAAGATTATGGGATCAAGAGGATATGTGTCTCACTTCCTTGTTGTATTGAAACTCTAAGAGGATATGTGTCTCATTCCTCAAGTTGTGTTAAAACTCTAGAAAGACATGTGTCTTATCATTTCCTATTTTGATTGTAACTCTAGAGATGGAGGGAGAGATTCATGGACTCCCATTAATGAGATGTCTCTTCATATTTTGTATAAATAGGAGAAGCTTTCTCCTATCATAGGTAATGAGAAAGTAATGAAAAAGTAGTAGAGAAGTCTTTTGTAACAAAGTTCAAGATGGAATGGGATGTAAATTTGTGAGTTCTTTTTAATAGAGAAATTCAGTTCTTTGATGCTGTTTTGATTACAACTTCAAGGAGCTAAGAACTACACCAAATTGGTAGCAGAGGGCCCCTGCTATCCAAGGAGGCTTTTACATGTTTTCTAGATAAGTTGCTTTCAATTCTGTTTTGTCATATTTCCTTACTTAGATTGCTTTCTGAAATCATAGTTTTTAGCATAATTTTTCATGGTAGCCTGGGCATTTGCATATCTTTTGACTAATGACATGGAATCAATATTGTTCTGCTGTTAATTTATTTTTTCTTAGTTTTTGTTTAATTCTGGTATTGCTTTGTTTATTTCAGTCTTGCACATTTGCTTCCGTAGTTAGATTTAGATATATTAAATTGCTCATGTCATTTTCAGTTACCTCCGAAAGCCACAGCTGGACTGATGGTGAGGGATTGTATTATGAAATGTGTAGTTTGATATTAGTTTCTTTCCTGCAAATTTAGATATATTAAACTGCTCATAACATCTTCAGTTGCCTCCGAAAGCCACAGCTGGACTGATGGTGAGGGATTGTATTATGAAATGTGTAGTTTGATATTAGTTTCCTTTCTGTAAGTTAGATATATTAAATTACTCATAACATCTTCAGTTGCCTCCGAAAGCCACAGCTGGACTGATGGTGAGGGATTGAATTATGATGTGTAGTTTGATATTAGTTTCCTTTCTGCAAGTTAGAAATATTAAATTGTGCATGACATCTTCAGTTACCTCCAAAAGCCACAGCTGGACTGATGGTGAGGGATTGAATTATGAATGTGTGGTTTGATATTAGTTTACTTTCCGCAAGTTAGATATCAGTTACTCAAGTTGTTTATGGTTACTTCCGAAAATCATAGCTGGACTAATGATGAGGGATCAGAAGACAAGTTGATGTAATTTGATTTAGATTTACTTTATTGCAACTTTTGGATTTCTTTCGGCATAGTTTCTTTTGTGTTTAGAGAGCAGCAAGAATAGTTTGGTTTCATGCTCACTAGTTCATTGTTTTGATTTATTAGATTAGCAGCACCTTTTTCATTTCAGTAGCACACTTTCATTTCCTTTCAAGTTTTGTCATTGTATGTTTCAAATTCCTTTTTTTAGTTTCAAGTTGGTAAATCATTATAAAGGACATCATTGCCTTGAATATCCATAACCATACTTGTCTTTTAGAATTTCATAAAAATCCAAAAACGACAAAAGGTAAGAGATAGGTTATCTTGCACATATAGTGCGCCACACTTCGTCAGCTTACGAATCCCTGGTTGATAATTTATGTTAGCAATTTAGGACACACTAAATTGACCAAACATTTTGGCGCCGTTGCCGGGGAAGTGTAACTAGGTAGCCTTATTTCTTACATTTAAAAAAATTAATAATTCTTAAGTATGCTCTCCTCCTGCACTTTGTGTGATCTGGAGGATCAGAAAAAGGATTGTTATGTAAAAAAAAAAATTAATAATTCTTGAGTATGCTCTCCTCCTGCACTTTGTGTGATCTGGATGATCAGAAAAAGAATTGTTATGTGAAAAAGAAAAAGAAAAAAAAAAGACAAAATAAAACTTCATCATTTCAATTGATTCAACAATTTAAAAAAAAATTGATTTCAATAAATTGTTTTGTTTAATGAATATATATGTGTATTTTTAAATTTTTTGAAAATATGACATACATAATTTTATTAACAAATCAATTAAAAAAAAAAATCTCATGGAAATAAGACCCACGCATATGCATGAGGTCATTCTTTGGCTTGGCTTTACACATATATGCAGACCTTCAATCGACACAAAGACCCATGCACTGCAATTTAAAAATAAAAAAAAACCTTCTCTTCTTCATATTCGTTTTTCCTCAAACAACAGTTATTAGAAATCATTTAAAAAAAAAAATTGCACACAATGAATGTATATCACATGAAGAAACTGTTGATGAGGAAAAGATTGCAAATTTTTGATGAGAAGAAGATTGCAATTTGCTGATGAAGAGAAGATTACAAATTCAATTGTAGGGACATATAATGGAAGTGTATCATATGAAGAAATTGCTGATGAAGAGAAGATTTCAGACTGTTGATGAAGAGAAGATTGTAGATTCCATTGCAAATAATTGGAATGAGGAAGATCAATCTGAACTTCTCTGTGAGATACAAGCCATTACACTTCAAAACCTGCAAAATAAAAACAAATCAAACCACAAGTAATTGCCAGAAAACGAAATGCGTCATTGTCAAAAACACCCGACTTTAAAACGTATTTTCTGAGCAAACCAGGACGAATTAGAAAAAAAATAAAACATGGGTTTTTTCGGGAACGGGGTGAATTAGGTAATCCTATAAGAACTTTCTGAAATTCGCAGCCATTTGGGAGAAATTCAGAGTTCTTCGGAGCACTAATTTGCAATGTGCGTGAGAGAAAAATGTTTTTTTTATTATGAAAACAGTCACGGTTTTATAAAATTCAATTTTGAGAAATAATCAAGGAACTGATTTCCTTACTTGAGGGAAAATGTGGCAGAATTCATGTGTGGTGGCATATGATGAATGACAAATGGATTATTTGAGGCAAGCACATTATCACATGTGCATCAAATGCAAGTTGTATAAATTGAAAAGGACTCTGCCTTCATCTCCTTCATAGTTAGGAATTTGACTTTAGAAATTTCAAGCTTTTTTATTTTTATTTTGCATGAAAGAGGCATTGGCATGACTTTATTTCAAAAATATTCATAAGGACAATTATTTCATCCATGCTTTATTTCATTTAAAAAAAAAAATAAATAAATAAATAAATAAATAAGTAAGTAAAAATTGAATCAATGAAATGAATAAGTTATTTGCTCACTTTTCTGAAGGTATTGATTAATTTTGAACTGATGATGAAAGATGAATGGCTAACTTTTTATTCAAGATTTTTAGCAGCTGAAAAACCTCATTGTTCAAATCAGCCTAACTTTCTCATACAAAATCAGATTTTGATGATTTAAGTATCGTTGGAAAGGTCTCAACAAGATCTATACAATGAGAAATCCATCATTAGAGTTTGAAATGGAAAATAATGAAATAAATTGCTGAGAAGAAGCTACATTCAACTTGAGGCACTAATTCCAAAACAGGTATAAATTCTTTGATTTTTCCTTTGAAAACTTGTTTCATTAATACAAATTCTTAGTTTTGTGTGTAAATATCCTAACTAGAGAGATTGATCACCCCTCTCCTTTGATAATCTTACATTCCATTGCAGAAGAAGTATTAGTTTTTTTTGCAGGTTCCAGGAGAAAAGACAAATGACTACAAGAGAATGGTGTCTCTCTAAGAGACCAATTTGTTTCATAAAAGGATGATCAACAACAAAGAGGAGGAAATATGCTGATGCAAAATCAGATCCAAACACTTGAAAAACTTTCAGATACTATTGTCTCCATCACATCCATACCTCATAATAAACCATTCACTTCATTTCACTTCATATTTTCCATTTACATTCACAGCCACTTTCCATTTCTTTTTGTCCATTCATAACCACAAATAAAAGCAAGAGGCTCATTCACATGCTTATTGCCCATTGTCATTTCTCATTCACATGCTTATTGCCCATTTTCCATTTCTACTCTCCATTGCCATCTTCCATTTTCATTTTCCATTTCTTGTCATTTTCATTCCGCAAATAAGCCCTGCTGCAATGCAAATTATTGAGTCCATAGTCATTTGAGTCTAAGTTCTTTGTAAAACACCTTGAGGCTTGCATGCCTTAATGGCAAGTTCTCATGCTGACAAACAATGGGAATACATTAATGTCCCTTGTTCGTCATATCTTCTAGGTGACTCGACATCAGCAAAATCATTCGTACCTAGCAAGATGTGTTTGGGCATCTTGACTCTCATTGTCATCAATGGTGAGAGTTCTCGTGTTGACTAGTGGCATCCATTAATGGCCACTAAGTCAACAATTTCCTACTATGTTCGACATCAGAACATCTTTTCACATAGTAGGAATTATGCTAATGAGTTTTGAAGACATGAAGACTATTATTTTCAACATTTTGGAGCAGATTTCAGTAAGTTTTAGTAGAAGCAATAAAAAATCATCTCATCTCTTTATCCATGACTCCTCTTGTTCAGCCACTTGAAGAAGAATATGATCATAATTTTGCAGCCACCACACCTACACAACTCATCCACATTTAAGGTAAGTGAAGGTATGTTGTTTTCTAATTTTTAGTCATGTAATTCATTAGAATGCTAAAATTGTAACTTTGGAAAAATTCCTCACTCCCTTTTCCACCTTGTCATATCTTTAGTTGGGGGGGGGAAGGGACATCATTTCATATCCACATGTCATACACTATCACACATTTTCATTTCATTTCCACCCACATATACTTCCCAACCAACTATTGTTGCAACATGATCCAAAAGATTATATGCCTTGCAAATGATCAATTCATTGATGAAGTAATTGATTCTAAATGTTTTCATGAACTTTGATGCAACAAAGAAAATAAAACATTGTTACACAAGAACCAATGCTTCAAAAAGAAAAGAAAAAAATGGTTGTCACACAAGAACCAACCATTGAAAAAAAAAAAAATGTTGCAATCAAATGTATTATACTTTGCCAAAAAGGAAAAAATCAAGAAGCAAAGTTTGGAATGAATCTATATGAGTCAAAACTCATAAAAGATCAACTCATGGACAAATGAATCATTGCAATGGTTGCATGAGGATATGCAACAACTTCAGTTGGGGGGTATGTTGAGTCTCAAAAATGTTCTCCATATTCATACATATTTCTATTATGTCATAACCATTTAGCTCTTATTTCATAGCCATTTGACCTAAAACCCTACATCAAGTAATCATTTTCATAAATATATGGGTTAGATCCTTATTTTCCAAAGTTATTTATTTTATGTATTTTAAGTGAATTTATGATTAGAAACTAGAAAATTAACATAGTTTCATATATCTATATATGTGTTATGAGTTTTGTGACATGTGTAGGTCAAAAGGAGACTTCTAGAAGACCCTTATATGGCACTCTAAGGCCAAATTCGAATTTGGTTGGAGAAGATTATGGGATCAAGAGGATATGTGTCTCATTTCCTTGTTGTATTGAAACTCTAAGAGGATATGTGTCTCATTTCTTAGTTGTGTTGAAACTCTAGAAAGACATGTCTTATCATTTCCTATTTTGATTGTAACTCTAGAGATGGAGGGAGAGATTCATGGACTCCCATTAATGAGATGACTCCTCATATTTTGTATAAATAGGAGAAGCTTTCTCCTATCATAGGTAATGAGAAAGTAATGAAAAAGTAGTAGAGAAGTCTTTTGTAACAAAGTTCAAGATGGAATGGGATGTAAATTTGTGAGTTATTTTTAATAGAGAAATTCAGTTCTTTGATGCTGTTTTGATTACAACTTCAAGGAGCTAAGAACTACACCAAATTGGTAGCAGAGGGCCCCTGCTATCCAAGGAGGCTTTTACATGTTTTCTAGATAAGTTGCTTTCAATTCTGTTTTGTCACATTTCCTTACTTAGATTGCTTTTTGAAATCATAGCTTTTAGCATAATTTTTCATGGCAGCCCGGGCATTTGCATATCTTTTGACTAATGACATGGAATCAATATTGTTCTGCTGTTAATTTATTTTTTCTTAGTTTTTGTTTAATTCCGGTATTGCTTTGTTTATTTCAGTCTTGCACATTTGCTTCAGTAGTTAGATTTATATATATTAAATTGCTCATGTCATTTTCAGTTACCTCCGAAAGCCACAGCTGGACTGATGGTGAGGGATTGTATTATGAAATGTGTAGTTTGATATTAGTTTCTTTCCTGCAAATTTAGATATATCAAACTTCTCATAACATCTTCAGTTGCCTCCGAAAGCCACAGCTGGACTGATGGTGAGGGATTGTATTATGAAATGTGTAGTTTGATATTAGTTTCCTTTCTGCAAGTTAGATATATTAAATTACTCATAACATCTTCAGTTGCCTCCGAAAGCCACAGCGGGACTGATGGTGAGAGATTGAATTATGATGTGTAGTTTGATATTAGTTTCCTTTCTGCAAGTTAGAAATATTAAATTGTGCATGACATCTTCAGTTACCTCCGAAAGCCACAGCTGGACTGATGGTGAGGGATTGAATTATGAATGTGTGGTTTGATATTAGTTTACTTTCTGCAAGTTAAATATCAGTTACTCAAGTTGTTTATGGTTACTTCCGAAAATCATAGTTGGACTAATGATGAGGGATCAGAAGACAAGTTGATGTAATTTGATTTAGATTTACTTTATTGCAACTTTTGGATTTCTTTCAGCATAGTTTCTTTTGTGTTTAGACAGCAGCAAGAATAGTTTGGTTTCATGCTCACTAGTTCACTGTTTTGATTTATTAGATTAATAGCACCTTTTTCATTTCAGTAGCACATTTTCATTTCCTTTCAAGTTTTGTCATTGTATGTTTCAAATTCCTTTTTCAGTTTCAAGTTGGTAAATCATTATAAAGGACATCATTGCCTTCAATATCCATAACCATACTTGTCTTTTAGAATTTCATAAAAATCCAAAAACGACAAAAAGTAAGAGATAGGTTATCTTGCACATATAGTGCGCCACACTTCGTCAGCTTACGAATCCCTGGTTGATAATTTATGTTAGCAATTTTGGACACACTAAATTGACCAAACACTACTTTCACCACAGAATTCCAGAAATAAAACAATATGCTAATCAAGATGAGTGGGTGGAAGGAACACTAGTTGAGAAAGATAGTGAAGAAGACAATATGAACAAAATTATGAAAGATCTTGAGAAAAAGATTGACCTAGAATCTTTTGGGCAAGTGCAGGTACCTCATATTGGCACTTCTTCAGCAGGAAGTCTTCAACAGGGATTACAGGAAATCAGTCTATCAATTACAGTTGAGTCTAAAGGCAAAGGGAAAGAACAAGGCTGCTATCAAAACTTCATTATATTTAAAAGCTCTAAAACCTCCAAGGCACTGCATCAAACACAACAGTTTCCCCGTTCAAGTTAATCATCCCGAGGTTTCAGAATTGCCCTGAGGTTTCAGAATTGCAGACTCCATCTAATATGGAAATAGGCAAGAAAATACAGGTTGCAGATCCCACTCCTCCCAAAGAATCTTCACAACAACACCAGGCTAAGAAGCAAAAACTGAATCCACTTCCAGAAGTGGAATCTATAGATGAGATGTTTGATGATGAAAGAGAAGATAGTCAACTAACTGGTTCAGTTAGTGTAACACACACAGGTCATAAAGGAAAGGAGTTACAAAAACAGTTGAGCACCGAAGTATCTTCCTTTAAACAGCCAAAGACAGATGCAGGTGATATAAAGAAGACTTTCATTAATATAAAAGCCAAGAATGACCCATTGAGGATGCAGGGATATGATCAGTATCTTAGATTGGATCCACACAATCAAGAAAGATTAATGTCAGCTTTTGACATTCAACAAGGGAAGATGATGATGAGCCATTTCAAATCCAAAGTGCCAAAACCCAAGACAACATCTGATTACATTAGGACCAATTTTGAGGTCCTAGCAAAAGACATTCAACCATTAGACCAGACAGAGCTACATAAACAAACTGGGGAAATGATATATTCCACCCTTACTGATAAAGCAATGGCAGCCCATAGATTGCAAGATTCTTTAAATAATACAAGTACCCAGTTGCAAATTGAGAAAGCTTCTTCTCAGGCAAAAGATAACAGAATAAAATCTCTGGAAGAAATAATCATCAGTTTGGGTCACAATCCCAAAGATATAAAAAACATTGAGGCACTGATTAAAAAGAAGGATGATGATATTGATGCACTGAGAAAGCAATTGAAATTGTCAGTCTCAAGGCATCCCCAAACTCAAGAAGTTTTGAAGGAAAATTCACAAGAAGAAATGATGGAGTTGCTCCTGAAAATGACTGAGCAACTAAGTGAAACCGAGAAAGAACTGGAGCAGGCATTAAAAGAAAAGGAAGCTATCATGCAGACATCCACCACAGGGGCTACTACAACTACAGGTACAACAACAACATATCAACAAATAGATCCATCACAGGTAAATACTTCCAATTTAAGTTCTGATGAATTAGCAAAACAAATGGAAAGTTTAAAACTCAGAGTCACAGAACTTCAATCTACAAAATTACAGCTGGTGAATTTGGAACAAAAATATGATATGTCAAAAAAGATTGTTGTTGATAATACAAGGGAAATTAAGAGGCTGGAAAAATTGGTTAAGGCTTTAGAAAAAGATCTCTCATTAGAAAAGCCTTTAAGAGAAATAAATGAAATTCTTTGGAATAATATTATTGATTCAATAAAGAGTATTTGGTCCTTTGTTCAAATAATCTTTGAACAAAATGACTTGGTCAAAGTAGCTCAGGAAGAAATTGACAAAACAAGAGAAGAATTAAGGGACAGACCTGAGCAAGAAAATCAACTTATACAGTTTTTGAACACCCAAACCAAGCAGCAGCTTGCAAAGCTTGGAATTGAGGACAGGACAGGTACTATTTTAGAAATAAAAAGGGTTTTTAGCAAGAGAAATTTTATGCAAAATTTGGAAAGAAAATGCTCAGATATCCAGCAAGAGGTCAGTGCATTTAAAGAAAGGTTTAATGTTTTATTAGCCAGCGGGTTGCCCAGTCCGATGCTTTCAGAAGACAAAATAATGGAATTGGAAACTTATGTCAACAAATTAGACATACATGCTCACAACGTCACATGTTCCTCTACCAGCTCATCAGAATCAACATTGCCTACAGGGAGGAATCTCTACGACGGGTTAAAGAATTTGTTTCATCTTAAGCATGAAATAAGGTATTTGTTCCCACATCGGCCCAATTTTTTCAGATACACAGAGGCCGATGAAACATTAAGAAAACTCAAAAGAACCGTAATAGCAGAAGACAAATGGTGGGAAGACCTGTTGGAAATTTTGTAAAATTCATCTTCAAATAGAAAATTTTGCCTTTTACTATTGTGTAAAGGATAAATAGATGACTAAAGATTAAAGAGTATCAGTTTGGCAGTTGAAAGTGTATCAGTATAAATAAAGAGTATCAAACAAGCAAAGCAGTCAAAAAGAATTACTCAAAAGGACAGCATCGAGCCCTTTTGTAGGACCTGCCTCCAGCACATCCACAAAGGGAGGAAACAGCACACCAGCAGTTATCTTTTGTCCTATCTACAAGACCATCTGTCTCCTCTTTTATTGTAACTTATTCATTAGTCACCCTAGATTATTTCCTAGGTCAGTGTGAGATATTTTAAATCATTTTTTTTTATAAATAAACCCTCGAATAAAGTATTGAGGGTGGATTCTACTACTTCGCAGTGACATTGATGTTTTTGGAATAAAAGTGTTTTGGAGAAATTTATTTGTGGCTTGCTGGATGATAATTTGAAGCTCAGGACTTTTTGCAGGATTCATGTGTCAGATTGCAGTTCAATAAGTCTTTCTATCCTATGTCTTAAGTTCTATATTTGTTTATAATATCATTGTGTCCATTTCTGAATAATTGACATAAAAGAATAAATCAGAATTTACTTAATTGTACTCTGATTTCAGTTGTGATTATTCTTAATGTTTTCCTCTAAATTGGTTATAAGCAACGAATTCTTAATTGCTCTTGCTTCGCTAATTTAAACATTTTTATTATTATAGTAAAGAATTCTTCACTGCTCTTTATTTGTAATCATTTCATTTCTTTCTTTTTAACATGCTGAAAGATTCTTAACTGTCTTTCATCCCTTCAAACCCATTCCATCCACTTTAAATTCTAAAAATTATTCTCTGTTTGGCTATCTTGCCCTGCAAAGCCATCTTGTGTGTAGAATAGTAATCCAGTAAATCCATCCTTTGACTACATAGCCCAATGGCCTGAAAATATTCAACCTTGCCCTTAGTTGGCGAATTCCACCATTTCCAAACAAATTTCTTGGACTTATAACTAGCCTAAAACTTTCTAAGAACAAAGATAAATCATAAAGAGAGAGCCCTCTCTGGATGCAGATTGGCTAGATTCTGCATCCTAAGGTTGGTTTGTGGTTACCTCGGGTATACTTTCCTTTTCCACAACTTCAAGGAAAACCTGAGTGATAACATAGTGGCGACCATACTGGGGATCGAACAATTTTATTGTTACTATTGCTTATTTTATAAACTACAGACGGAGCCTGAAGTTAGCCAGGTAGCCTTTGAAATTTCTCTTGCTCTGCAATTGCAAAAGTAAATAAATGCTGCTTCAGTCTATCTCTGGTTTAGTTTATGACTTGAGCCTTGGTTTCAAACATTTCAATCAGACTCTCTAGTTTAATAAATCTTTGAGAAAATTTTAATTAAAAATCTTAATTTTCTTGAAGAGTTTGTAGAAGTTGTTTTGAAAATTCACAAAAAAATTTGGTTTCCTGAAGAACTAACTTTCTCTTCAGAATTTTTTTACAGGTTTAGATCTGATCTATGATGGTGGAAAGGGATCAGGCACACAAAGGTTAAAATCATCCACCTGGCGACTCCAAATCCATTTCACAATCAAGACTCCTCTGGAGGAATGAACCTGGAAGAACAATATGGAAAGATCAGGCTTTCAACTTGGATCTTAATCCAAGACATTATGTTCTTTCACGTTAAGAACAATTTTTAATATGTATTGTATTTTATATAAGGATCTAACTTGGTTTTACAGATATCGTGGCCTTTCATTATGGCTGATTTTCAAGATGATCCAAGAATAAAACGAAGATATGCTCCCATGAGCAGAGATCACATACCTGGATTTCCACACAAACTACCGAAGGTAAATTGGGGTGAAAATCTGCCCATGTTTCAAGATGATAATATTGATAATCCTTTACTACATCTCATTAAATTTCATATACACTCATCAAGATTGAAGGGTGATTGGCATGAGGATTACCTCATGAAGATATTCATGGGAACCTTAGAAGGAAAAGCAAGGGAATGGTACGAAGCTCTCAAACCTGCAAGTTTGTTTTCTCTAAAAGATTTTCATAAGGTATTTTATGAGCATTACAAAGAAGATTTTCCATCTTTATCATTAGCTGAAAATTGTTGTGATGAAGCTGAAGATCTTATACATTACCTTAAAAATATTGATGAAGATTTTGGAAATTGGTTTCCTGAAGATTTATTAGAGGAAGTCCAAAACTTTCATTCTCAAGTTAAATGTCGTAATAATCAAGAGGAGTTAAACAAAGATGAAATAATCAATCAAGATCCACAAAACCCCTTTGTATTAACAAATGATGTTTCATTTAATGTTTTGAATGGAATTAAAGAAAATAATCAACTTCATGATCAACTTTTAGATAAGAGAAAAAACAATTGTCATTTCAATCTAAGAATTCAGAGATTCCCACTCCCCCTCACCGAAAAAGAAATCAATTTGCTTCTAAACATGCAACCATCCTCAAAATATTTACATAATGAAGAAATTGTTTCTACTTCTTCTAATGTTGACGACTGCAAAAAAAAAAAAACCATGAAGGGACAGAAGAACAAATTGATGCTCATGTTATTCTACCTTCCCAAAAAGGCGCATTGCTTGATATCACACCTATTGAACAAAACAATGATTTTCAAACAGAATGCAACCAATCTAATCAAGACATATTGGGATTGTTGGAAGAGAAATATGCTAATCCAATGTTTATAATTGATGACATTCCTTCTTCTGAAGATTTTCCTAAATATGATCAGTATGATGATAATTATGTTCTCCCAATTCAAAATAATTTCCTAGAACAATCACTAGCTATTTTGAGGGATGAGATATTAGAACTTCAGCTTGATGAGGATTTTCTAAGAGCTTTCTTTCTTCTCTTGAAATCAAGAAAATGTTCTCCTCAAGTTAAAAAATGGCTTCTTGATATAATTTCTGAAAATTATGAAAATGAAATCAAACTTTTGCATTCTCAAATTCAGTCATACAATTTCTGAAATCCTAAAGAATTTTTTGAAAATCTTCCTTCTCCAAAGCAAGAGGAAATTGTACTATCTTTTGACTTGCATATTGAAGATGATTATTCTTTCAAACACAAGACTGAAGAAATAAGTTCATGGTCTAATATTCATAATTCAATGGAACAATTAGTCATTGAAGGCCTAGAAGTAAATAACATACATCATGCTTTTATTGATCCTATATCAGATTATATGGAGAATCTTTTGAGCCCAAATTTGCAAACATGTTTTCTTTATAAAGATCAAATACATCAAAAGTGGCATTTACACATCATATCATTTATTATAAAGGCACATGATCATAACATACTTCCAATTTTGATCACAAGCAATCAAGTTATCCATTTATTTTTACAGCTACTTGATTGGCTTCATTGGAATTTTTGTATTACCTGATTCAATAAGATTTTTAGTAGATTAGAGTAGGTAAATGAGTGCTAATAAGCTTAGAATTTTGAGCATTTTTTTTAGTTTTCAATTTTCAGCTAGTTTTTCATTAAGTTGGTTTGAAAATTTTTGTGTTGTTTTAGTTTCAGATCAGATTTCAGGTTGCAGAAAAAGAACTATATTCAATTCAAGATTTCCAACCACAGCAAATGCATGTTTGGGATTGGAACAAGGCAGAAAATTCCTAACTGGGCAACAAAGTTTTAAGTTTTGAGTGGATGGTGACTTACTGAAGTTGAAGCCCGAAGTGAAGGCCCTGAGCTTCAGAAGTTTTACTATCATATGTACAATAAAGCCACCAGAAAAAGAAGATTACATGGTTCAATTGAAGACATTTTGAGGCATCTGACCTGCTATTCTTGACTTTTCACTAGGAAAAGCCATCCCCAAGGGAGCCAGTGTTAGACTCCTATACCAATAGGTGTCATTTTTAATGATTGACTTGTTGAATTATGTAGTATGTTCAAACCTTTTTCTTGTGCAAAGGTGTTCCATATTCTTAAAAAATCAAAAAATCCAAAAAATTTAAAAAATGTAA
This sequence comes from Pinus albicaulis, assembly GCA_034641835.2. NCBI lineage: Eukaryota > Viridiplantae > Streptophyta > Pinopsida > Pinales > Pinaceae > Pinus > Pinus albicaulis. The sequence continues at coordinate 1,222,961,520 of CM076574.1, forward strand.
AGAGGGTATACCCTAAAAGAAAAATCAAAGGGTAAAAAGAATAAATTGGTCAAAAAAGTGAGAGAAATGAACCCCAAGCAAAAATAGACCAGGAAAGTGTGCAAATCCAAATTCCACTACTATTTCATGTTCTGTAATAAAGCAATTGTTTGCATCTTGTCAAACTTTTGCCACAATTTATGAAGAGTCAAACTATTTAAACTTGACTCATTCATGTGTAAATTTCCTGTTGTAGAATAGAGAATAAATATCTGACCAAACAGTTTAATCTTGGTAGATAAGTAGATAAGTAGAGTTGATTTCCGGGGGGGAGCGCGATGGGCTAGGGTTTGAGCTCCGGGCGATGGCGGTCAAGTTTTTTCAGGCCTCGGCCCTAGTCATCATGAATCTGGCTTTTCATTGATTATGGCGACAGTAAGTATGTCAGCCCTTGTACTCGAAAATCTGAAACGCCATTTTTTTCTCGGGACCCGAGGTAGGGGTGGCAAGGTTGGTACCGGGCACTTGAGTTTCACAACCATAGGATGGGGTTAACCCTTGTAACTCGTCATTGTTTACTGCGTAGCGTTTTGTCAACAAGGGTTTTGCGACGGTGGCGGTTTTCACGCTGTTTTGTGTTAAGTTTGTTAAGGCGCGGCAAGAATGGGTTTTGATAGCGAATCCCTGGAGCTTGAACCCGCGCCAGAGGACCTTCTGACGTGTTGGGGTCACGAGGTCTCAACGAAGAACCTAGATTTGTTTTTCCCGAAGATTTTAGCCCTACAGGGTCCCAGCGACGAGGTTTTTTCCGGAAGCACTCATAATGGTCGTCGAGACAAGAACTTACTGAGCCCTTGGCAAGGTTTTCGGAGGGAGGGCGCACTTCCTGTGGAGAGTTAGGAACAGTTGAGAGCAGTCGAAGACCGGGCGGAATTTCTGAAACTTTTCTCCCGGATAAGCTCTTCGAATAAGGAACAAGGTAATATCTCTCGTCCCAAGCTTTCGGGTGGTTTGGAAGATATAGTAGGAACTTTTGGTTTTAAAGGTGCTTCCAGCTCACAATCCATAGGAAAAGAGGCTCTGGTCGGTGACTTTCTGCAAGGTCAAGCGCACCCATGGCAAGGGTTTTCATGGCTTACAGCACCTCAGTTTCAAGAAGGGTCTCAAAGGGGAGGAGGACTGCCTTTAAGCCTCCCTCAAGCCGTCGTAGTTCCAAATCGACAGGGCTGGGCCACTAATGGTGAAAGGGTTGAAAGAAACCCTAGGGCGGCGACCCTTACATCGAACCCCCAAGCTATAACTTGTGGAAAAGAGGCTGGGACTGTTGAAGGCAATCTTCAGAGGAATTTTGAGAAAGGCGAAGCTCCTGTCGCGTTCGAAGAAGCGGGTCAAGGGCCGACACCATCGGATGCACCGGAAGCCCCTACTTCAAATGCTGAGGGAACGAACGGCGCTTTCAAGGAAGTTGTGGGGGAAAAGCGACAGAAGCCGAAGTCTATCAAGAAGAAAGAAGTTCGGCCGTGCTGTCTTCTGGGGGCAGACATTTGCATAGAACAAGCAATGGACGCTACCGAGACTGTTCTGGTTGGCCGGGTAAGAGGCAGAAAGTACTCGGCCGAATACATTAAGGATTGGGTTAATACTGAGTGGAAAGAAGCTCCGGGGAAGCCTACTAAGATTCTGGTTCTGGAAAGGGGATGGTTCAGCATTCACTTTGGCAGTAAACCACATGCGGACTGGGTACTCGAACGGAATTGGAGTTTTGGGAAGCGTCCCATACTTTTCCGCAGATGGACGCCTCTTTTTGATGCGCAGAAGGAGAAATTGGCCGAGTCCCCTGTATGGGTAAAGCTTCCGGGACTCCCCTTACAGTTCTGGATGGAATCAGTGTTCGTTTCAATTGGTAATACCCTGGGAAAATATCTGGATTATGATAACTCTTACCTCATAACCAAGGATAGAAGCCTGGCTCGTGTGTTGGTAAGCCTAAATCCAAAGGAGGGTTTGGCGGACGCAATGACATTAAAATACAAGGATCTAGAATTCCTTCAAATCCTGGATTATGAAAACCTTCCGTTCCGCTGCTTAAGGTGTCATCAGTGTGGCCATCTTGCGAAGGAATGTCCTTTGGGACACCGACGCCGTCGTCGACAATCGAAACCCTTTCGTTCTCAGGGAACTACTGCACAGGGTTTTCGGGGGCTTCAGCAGAAGGCTTCTGAGCATACAGTAGAACAGACGAGGGCTAATGAAGATCTAATGGAGCAGGACCCTCTCCCGGAAGGCAATGCTGCTCACACCACTCAGTTTACTCCGCCGGTCACCCTGGCTCCACTTTCTGACGAGTTTGCTGGGGCGTCTATGGCGGGTATGTTTTCTTTACCCCCCTATTGTGATGTTTCTTCTGTTTCATCCTTACAGTCTCTCTCAGAAAGGCCTGGTCCTTCCAGGCAGATAGTAAATGATTTTTCTACGCTAAACCTTTCAAAAGCTTCCACAGACAGCCTGCTTACCTCGGTCCCTCTCTCTTCTTTTGATGTTCATCCATCTTCAGAGACTGTTTTTTCTCATGCTGACTCCTGTGAGGTTGCTATCTCGGCTGCTGTCCCCTGCGCCCAATCCTTGGACAATCCCCATTATAATCTTCGCCCCTTGGCCAATAGAAAGGGTAAGGGTCAGGCTGTAGGAGGTATTGCCTCGGACCCCGTTGTAATTGGGCCAAGGAAGTTAAGGGGAAGAAAATCGCTCCTCTCAAAAGCTCAGTTCAAAGCTGTCATTGACATAGCTGATGGGAAGCAGAAAACTTTTCCTGGGGTGCTTAGAGCGGAGCCACCACCCCCCCCTGTTCCCTGATGATCCTTCTTTCTTTTAACTGCAGAGGCTTAGCTAGCCAGCCGAAAAAGCTAGCCTTCAAAAACCTTGTGCACTCTTACAATCCTGATGTTATTTTCCTCCAAGAAACTATGGGGAAAAGCGAAGATGTAATCTGCTCTCTTCAGAAGCTCTTGCCCGGCTGGGTCTTCTCAGCCCTCGATGCCTCGGGCAGGTCGGGGGGTGTAGCAACCGGTTATAATTCGGGGAAGCTCAAGGAAGTCTCCTCTTGGGGTTCTGCAAACTGCCTGGCAATGGAACTCTACTCTGGAGAGTTGTGCATTCCTCTCCTTTTCCTGAATGTCTATGGGCCCTGTTTAGAGAGGGAATTCTTTTGGAACTCTTTTTTCAATTTCTCTTGTCTCTCTCATCCTAATCTCATTATAGGGGGTGACCTGAACTTCTCCCTCGGGGATTCGGAGTCCTGGGGCGTTAATGCACACTCGGACCCCCTCTCTGTTTTCTTCCGAAATAAACTAGCTTCCTCACATCTGGTGGATGCTCCTCTGATCAAATTGCGCCCCACCTAGAGAAATAGACGTATTGGCGCTGATTGGGTGGGCAAAAGACTTGACCGCTTTCTTCTCTGTGAACCTCTGGTGGATTGGCTTCCAGTCTTTAGACACTGGGTAGGGGAAGGGGGTCTCTCGGACCACTTCCCGGTTCTTCTGGAATTGAAAGGAACTTCAAAAAAAACCTGGAATCCCATTTAAATTTAACTCTTCCTGGTTGAAGGATGCCTCCTTT